>SNQJ01S0024096.1:46204-61970 GCA_010110895.2 Picea sitchensis
GCCTGCTGGCAGCAGTGGCTCTGTCAACAATATTGGGGATTCTATCTTTAACATCGTGGCTCGCTTGGCTTAAGACTGTTATCAGTTCTCATCCTTTAAACACTACTGGAATATTTGGTTAATGATGATGTTTAAACAATTTTTTGGTTGTCATTTTGGAGTTAGAATTTTTCTCATAATCTAAATTTGTTCTTTTGGTAGAGATAACTGCTTCTACCAGTGTGTCGCCATTGTTGGCATCCAATTCGCATTTTTATACTGTCCTTATAAGTTGCCTACACCAGTGTTTTGCAAACCTTGATTTTTGTCGCAATCCTGGAATAAAACAACACTATTATTTCGCGCATTTGCACACCTGTCTTTGTTCTTGTTTTCATGATTGCAAGCGTGAAAACTTTGATTTCGAAGTCATATTAAAAACGTCACTGGATTGTTATGATCACTCGTGTCTATATGTTCATTGCGCTTCCAATTTAATTATGGTGATACAATTGACAAGACCCCAAGATTCTTTACTCATTTGGCATTTTTGTTGTTAATATGATTTCAATTTTTATGAGGCTATGATGATTTGTTAAGGATTGTGATTCAATCGTTGATTTATTGGTGTTTTGATTTCTATGTTCTTTCATCGATTTCTTTGAAACATTGGTTTCATGAAAACACATTGACGTTGTGGTTAGACCCTTGGTATAAATCATTTCATACATATTTGATATGATCGAACCCTTGGTGTTGATTTCGAATCATTATTTTGGTTTTAAAACTATGCTAAAACTATTGCTCGCGCAAATATTTGGTTCACTTACCATAGATTTCATTGATTGTTTGAATGGCATGGTTTTTGACATATGCAATAGTGATTTGAATCGTTATATGCGCCATCAGTTGTACTGTGGGAAATCACTGTTTTGCATGGGCTGAGCTAGCTCCACCACCTTCGCACATTCAATCATTAATGCTTTCCCCCTATCCCGGGTTAACTCTATTGTTTTCGGGTAAGCCTGTGAGCGTTTTGCCCCTGCATATACTCTATTCGAACCCTTGCCCGAGCACCCTGCTTACCGTGTGCTCCTGTCTATGGAGCCTGTGGTGCGCATAGAGCCAAACGGTAGCCAAACTCTGTTACTATTCGATAATTCCCGTAAGGATTTAGAAAATGGTGGTTGGCTGGTGTTTATATAGAGTTTCAAGGGTTTCAACCTTTCGGTTGCCCAACAATTCGCCCTCACCTTCGACGGGTGCAGGGCTAAAGTTGGAGACATACAGCTCGAGCTCAATGAAGAATTCATAAGCTCTGCTACAGGACTGTCAGCTACAGGTCAAAGATGGTTTAAAAATTCCAAAGTAGATGAGGTGTCATGGCCATTACTATTCATATCAAGAAAGATTGTTTCCTGTGATAAAGGTATGCCCATCACTACCCTCAAACCCAGGTGGCATGATCTTTCGGTAATTGTTAAACATTTTGTGACCTATGAAGGTCGGTATGGCTTGGTATTTTTGTATCACCTCCGGTTATTGATGAATTTCATAGGCTACCCTTTGAATAAGACACATTATTTCTTGCGTAGTGTTTACAAGATGTCTAAGAGATTCAAGCGTGAGAAGGCTGATAGCAGCCTTTTTCATCACGGCTTGATTAAACTTATCATCATCCACCATTTGAGCCTTCATGGTGATAATTTGCAAGCCTTCCTATCAATGAATGGCTTTGCCAATCCCGAGTCTGCTCAAATTGACAAGGTCGTGGTTACGGAAACTTTGGTTGGGCCAGTCGTGCCATTTCATATCCTCCTACCCCCTGCCAAACCCTCAGATTTCCCTGACATAGATCTACCTGATGCCATAGCCAACCCATGTACAAAAGACAAGGTTGAGGCCATCAAGAAGCCTGTGAGTAAGAAATGCAGAGGTGATCCTACTGTCAATAGTAGGGGAAAGAAAAATGCTCGATTGATATCGAGATACGCTAGGAACAAACCCAAGCCAAACGTTGACCAGAAGCCAATAGTGTTGAACGAGGACTCGGATTCCGATATTGAGCGTTTCCTAGCTGAGGAGTACCCCTATTCCCATGGCCTATGCTCTAATAAACCCTATGACTATGTCTCTAACTTACCCCCGTGCCTCAAAAATGACCCAAATTACCCAGGAATCAAGTTGCACAAGGAAACCCCTGGTAACTCAAACAAACCCTCACCTGTGATGCCAAAGCCCGAGCAACCATCATGCATCCAATGTAATGCTTGGCTAGAGCGTTATTACACCAAAGTTCCCTTGTTGCAATAAAATATCAAATCGTTAGAGGAGAAAGTTACAGTGTTGTCAAAAGAAAGAGACAGGCTTCAAGCTAACGACAAGAAACAAAAAACCACTGGTTCAATTGTCTTCAGGAACGTCAAAGCAGCAATGGCCTTCGTCAATTCCAACTTATCATGATCGAATCCTTTTCTTATTGTGCAGGTATGAATTTCAATATTAATTTTGTTTTATGAGTTGGTTTGGATTAATATAACCGATTGGATTTGCTTTCAATAGCTCTGTTCGTTTTGATTCAAAATGATTTTGTTGCTTTCATTTTACCAAAACAATTTTGTTATGAGTCATAAGTGGGAAATTTGTTTGTTAAATTCGGACACAGCTATGATTTAGGTTATGGGATTCTATTGTGCTCAGATTAGTATAAGCGATTGATTTGTTTTCGATTTTGTTTGGATTGCTTTTTGAAAAAATTCTGTGTGGATAGTTGATTAGGTTTGATTTCAATTAAGTTTTGTTTGTTTCAAAACAATCCTGTTGACTTCGATTCACTAGGAACGATTCTATTTTGTATTGAATCGATATATTTTTTTTGGATTGCATTTGACCTGTACACAAGATTTGTTTGGTAGATATGATTTTGCATAATGATTATGTCGGTCCCAAATTGGTTTGATTCATTTCTTGTGGTTGAACCTGAAACGATATTGTATGCCCTCGATTAGCAATGATCGTTTGCATATGCATTAAATATTGATTCGAGGTAGTTCTATAAGTTTTACATTAAGAAAAAATGATGATCCTATTAGTTTCGTTTTTTATTCGAAAACGATTTTGTTAATGGCTGAGGAGACATAAACTATTGCATGAATGATTTGTTTAACCGGTTACAGTTTGTGTCGATTAAAATTGGTTCATGAAAATGATTTTATTGCTTTCGAATTATCTAAGCGATTATGTTTACCCCGAATTGGTGATAACAAATGTTGAACAGAGTGCATGTATCTCTATTACCATTCGGTTGACCATGATTTCGTTTGTTTCAAATTAGCATAGAAGTTTTGATTTGAATAATTTGTTTGGTTTCCAATTAGCAATTAAATATTTGTTTAAATAGTTTGAATATAATTCTTTAATTTTTAGATTGATTTTAAAACGATTATGTGCTCAAATCAGACCAGCTACAGAATCGCGAGATTTTGTAGCTAGTCTTAGAATTTTGATTTTTGTTAATTTTACCAATAAAATATCACCTAAACTTGTCTATTCTTGTCCACTTTCAGGTGCCTACGAATTTCAATGACCAATTGGCATGCTGTGGTAGTTTGAGAGATGTTTTTGTGATACAGTTTTGTTATAGGTTATTAGCTTTAGTCAGACTTGGGAGATTATCCCCAGATTTTTTGCAAATTGTTTTGATAATTCCCACAGGGATGTTTTACCCTGTGGGAGGTCTTTATATACTTGTTATTTTTTGTAATGGAACCATCATCATCACTGTGGGGAGAACCAGATTATGGATTTATAATACAGACTGGGACGAAAGTTGATGTCTTGTAACAGCTTTCGCTTTCAATATATCAAACTTTTGTTTCAGATTTTATTCATATCAGTTTGTAATCAGTCATCGACTACTTTAGCTATCATGATTCATTGCATGTTGATGTGATTTGATTTATATGTTGTCCATATCTGATCTCTCTTATTTAAAAATACAGCAATCACTCTATTTCAATTTAATGAATACAGGTTTATCTTTTCATTAATTGAATTGTTATGTACAAATTTTGCACAAGGATTTATCTTACTGCGATGATTTGTAAATTATAAGATTGTTGTAATTTTGTATGTCTTGTTTGTCCTGTCATTTATATTTGAAGAGCACAACTGCTTCTAGTTTACGAGAAGCTAGTGGAGAATCCGGTGCGGGTTTCCTCCCACCGAACAATTGAATCAACTACTGCATACAGGACAAGCCTGAAGCGTTACTTCAGTTCAGTTTGTTATTTGTTATTTGATAGTTAATTTGTTAGTATAATATAAGTAGTTTAGATAGATATATGTATAGTTTAGATTTGTAGTTAGAGTTATTATTTTAGTTGCTTAGCTTAGATAGTTTTTATTTAATTTATTTCTCATAAAATTATAAAAAATCAAAAAACAATAGTTTTGTTGTCTTAGGACAGATTACAAATGACTTTTGCAGGTTTTCATTTAAATCTGTAATCTGTAAACATTGTATATTTGTAATTGGATCTGATTCTGTTGGTAATTGAACAATTAATTTTATAGAATTATAGTTGTATAATTTAGGTAATAGACTGTATATTAGTATTTTAGATTTATTATTTAGTTTGTTTTTATTGTTTTCATTTAGATTAGTTCCTTAGTGTAGTTTTGTTTTGTTTTCCTAGGACTTAGATCGGCTAACGGAGCCGCTAAACCCGTCAGGGTGGGTCATCCCAAATGGCTTGGGTTATTTAAACAACCCCGGACTGGATCCACTCTTCCAGTTGGCGAGCGTTCAATTTTGCCTGTCAACAGGGCCCTATCCCTTTTAGATTTAATCCTCTTTGGATTCAAGACCTTGATGTGATGAAAATAATAGCATCAGTTTGGGATCAACGAATTGTGGGATCACCATCCTTTTTTTAGGAGTCAAAAGTAAAATCAGTCAAGCATGTGTTAAAATAGTGGTTCAAATTGTCATATCTTCCACTAAATCAAGAAAGAAAGCAATATCAAAGTCAACTGGAAACTCTACAAAAAGAAATGGAAACACAAGAGATTGTATAAAAAGTAATATTAAAGGAGAGACAACTAAATCATAAACTACATGCAACATATTGTAAGGAAGAATAGGAGTGGAGATGTAAATATTGTAGCTTATGGTTGCAAACAGGAGATAAAAATACAATTTTTTTTCATAAACAAGCAAAAGCTAGAAGGCATAAAAATATAGTAAGATAAATCAACCTAGAGGATGGAACTCTTGTGAAGGACTCCATTGTAGTAAATAAGGTAGCCCAAGTAGATTTTGAGAGCCTTTATACAAAGGAGGAGAAGGCACACCCCAAACATGTAGAAGAGCTTTTACGAAACATATGAGCATTAGTTTTAGAGGAAGATAATGTGCCTCTAGTCCAAGAAATGCAAGAGGAAGAAGTATATCAAGTAGTTTGGGGGCTCGATCTAGACAAAGCACTAGGGACAGATGGATTTTTAATTTAATTTTCTTGAATTGAAACGAATGTTAAATTATACTTTAAGAAATAAGAAAGTTGGAGGCAACACTAATTCCTCCTTCTTGGCTCTCATTCTAAAGGAAACAAACCCGGCCTCTTTTGCAAGGTTCTAGCCCATTTCTTTATGCGATTCAACATATCAAATATTCACCAAAGTAACAGCCACAAGAATGAAAAAGGTCCTACCCAAGATTATATATGAAAATCGGGGAGGCTTCATGTAAGGAAGGGAAATAGTGGACATTGTAATACTAGTGTAAGAAGCAGTCCACTCGAGGAGGGCCAATAAAGAAAAATGGATGATGATCAAGAGGAACATGGAAAATGCATTCAATGGGGTGCGGCATTCATTTCTCTTAGAAGTTGTTTTAAGATTTGGGTTTTATGAAACCTTTCTTTCCTAGATCCAAGCTTGTATAGGATCTCCATGGATTGTCCCTCTTGTGAATGGAAAACCTACCACCTTGTTTAGAGCCAAAAGAGGTCTTCATCAACGTTTCCCCCTCTCCACCCAACTATTTATTTCAATGTTTGAAGTACTAAGTAGGAAGCTAGAATACGAAATAATTACAAGTCATATCCTAGGCATAACCTATATGAGAGGGATTAAAGGAATAAATCATTCACTATTTGTGAATGACACCATGTTGTTATTAGCTTCCTCACTAATTATAGAAAATTAATTCAAATTGGTCCTTGGTAGTTTCCTAGAGGCTTCTGGAAGGCAATTAACAAATGGAAGATCCAAATCTATGGATGTAATGTCCCATCAGCGCAGCTCCAAGCCAGTCCTAGGATTCTGGGATTTCCATGCAAAACAATATGGAACTCATTCAGTTATATAGGGATGCCAATATCTTTGAGTAATCCAAAATCATCAGTATGGTAGGAAGTAGTAGGGAATATGTCTAAGTGACTTCAGCAATGGGGATCTCGATGGTTGAGTCCATCCAGAGGCATAATATTGATATAATATGTCCTTTCTACTTTACCTCTTTACCAATGCACAACCACGTTGGTGTCGATGACCATAATGAATTAAATAGCTCAGGGTGTCTACAAATTTCTTTGGAAAGGAGCGAAAGTAAATACAAAGAAATACCATTTGATCAACTGGAATACAGTAAGAGCACCTAAGGAGCACAAAGGGTTAGCAATTAAAGATCCAACACTCGTGAATCTAGAAATGGGAGCTAAGATACTCGGACAACTCATTACATGAGCAACATACTGGTGGAAATTAGTCCTCATTAAATAATATCTCATTGAAAATATAAAGCATTTTTTGGATATGCCTTTGGAAGACATATCAAGACTCCTAATCTGGAAGTTGTGTAAAACAACAACAACTCTACTCTGGGATAATTTAACATGGTTTAATGGTAAATGTAAATTAATTAATATGGGGTATGATAACATACTAGGGAAGCATCCTTTAAATATCAGTATTGAGTTATCCCCTTTAAAACCATGGTTCTTAGACAATGGACATGTTAATCTAGTGATTCTTTCAGTTTGGGATGCAAATGCAAGGTGGGTGGGTTGGAAAAAATTATCTCCCCCAAGGGATCTACTTAACTTACTAGATTTTTTTTTGAAGAAGCTAAATGGTTGTGCACCAGTGGATTTATATGAAAGTTGATGAAAGAATATGGAACACTAACGTTTATACTATCAAGGAAGGTTACTGTAGAATTTTGCAGGATCTTCGACATCCCCCACAGTCTAATATTTGGAAACATATATGGAAAGGAGACTCACTTCCAAAGTTCAATGCCTTTTGTTGAATCGTGGTCCATGGAAAATTGTTGACTATTATAAAATTGGAAAGAAAAGGATTACAAGGGCCTTCAAGATGTGCATTATGAATTTCAGATGTGGAAACTATTAACGACTCATCCTTCAATTATCAATACACAAAGAAGGTTTGGGGGCTATTCTTATGAGAAATGTCAAGGTAACATTTCCATTAACTTGCAATGATCTGTTTGTCGGATAGAACAAGAAGTATGCAGGGACACTCAAGAACAAAATTGAAAATAATTTGGACAGTGGCTCCCAAATTTATCTGTTGGGAAATATGGCTTGAAAGAAATAAAGAAATTCTCTAGCAAACCCTAACCCTAGTTTCTAGAACAATCATCAAAGAAAGAAATTTATTATCATAATCTCTACAAGCCAAGGGATTGAAAGGGACCTCTACAATCCAAATGGATAATAAAGAACGAGATTGGGTGGAAAATATGGTTGGACAAAGGACAACTACTTTCAGACAATAAATGCAAATGCCCATTTTGAAAGCCAGATGTGAAATTCAATTGGAGGAAAAGGAATTCCTAGACTAGCAGAAAGAACAAAAGAAATGCATGATGTTTTTTTATGGAGCTTTGAAAGGGAACCCAGGAGTGGAAGGAGTGGGAGGGTTCATTTCATCTCCCAAAGTAACAAAGGAAAATGCATTTGTGTTGGGTTTAGGGATAATATCTTATAATGAAGTTGAAGCATTAACACTACACCAAGGCCTAAGGATTATAAATGAAAGAAATTTCAAAAAAAAATCATTATTGGTGATTCAAAGTTAATAATTAGAACAATGAATTAAAAAAAAAGTAGGCTCATAGTTCAATGTCCCAAGTATTTGTTAGGATATCAAAAGAGTTAGAAATATTTGTGAACATTGAGTTTTATCATGTACTCAGAACTCTAAATAGGAGAGTAGATGAGCACGCAAACAATGCAAGAAAATTGAACTAGGGAGTGTTTCAATACAAGCACGGGTAGACCATGATTTGTGTTCGATATTTGTCAAGTTAGAAATGGTTAAATGAGAAATAAAAATAATAATTAAAAATTTGTTTTGGGGTTGTGAATCAACCAAATCGTGGATTAATTATCAAGGCAGTGGGAAGCAATTATAATACATGCCAAACAATCAACATTCATATTTGCATGAAACCTCATTACTCCAATTCATTGCATCGATAGAGGGGTCCCCCATCGCATGCAGTATATCACTACAGAAGAACTATCCACCCCTCATCATAATTATCCTTGACATGGGTGGGATAATGGGGGAATTAGGAGGTGAGATTAAATGAATTATAAATTGTGTGGGATTCATGGCATTGAGAAGAAAATGGGACATTACTCAGGAAACTTTGCAAGGTAGATTGACAATCTTGGGGGTTACAATGGATTTAGATGTTAGTGGAGTGAATTGGATCTAGTAAGGTGGAACAAAGCCAAGGATTGAAGAGAAGTTGAACTAGATAGGTCATTGAGAGAGGTTGAAAACCATGGAATGGAATTGGAAGGGTGGAATAGAATAGTGGTTAATAAAGATTTTAAGTAGTATAGGCAAGTGTTGGAATCTACAAAGTGATATCGTGTGGGATTGAGGTGCAACTGAGTACGAGAGAGGGGAAATAAGACGGAGTGGAAGTAGAATTAGTGTTGAGGATGGCCATACAATGTTGGTATTGGATGTTATAGGCCTTAATTCATTTGTAGATATGGTGCACAAACACCCAAATTGATGTGCACTCTGAAAAAACATGGAGTTAAAGACGTTGGCCAAGATGTAGGAAGCTAGTGTAACAGACCTAAAGAAAACAATTAAAGGGCTCATAGAAAAAAATCAAATGCAGGAGGTAGTTAGGGATAATGGAATAGAGTTAATTTTGGAGGTTATTAGTGCTCATAAACAATAAATTGTAGACCTGGAAGAAAAATCTACATTATTTGGGTTCAAATTGATGAGTTATCTAGCACCTAATGCATGGTTACTTCGAGAATGCTCCCTTGGGTCATCTCAACAAGCATCAAAGAAGTAGAAACAATTTAGTAACAATTTCTTTTATATCGCAAGGACTTGGGTGCAAGACAAGAAGTTGATATGAAACTAAAGCTTTAAGGTTCTATGCATCTATGTTTACTTATGCATTTCAAAGTTATGTTTTTAGTAGGATCGTTTATTAGGATATACCCCTATAGAGGGGACCATAATCCAAATCTTGGAATTAGGAGTGCACTGATAGATACTAGAATGCTACTTATGATACTGATGTTTTCAATTTTTTTGAATGAATATTTGGCTATATACTTCACCGTCGAATGGTACGGTTGCAGTATTTTGATAATATAAAATTAATTGTATATATATTAGGTTCATTGTCTATGATATTCCAACTCTAAATAGAAGATGTCACTCTTGTATCCTAGTGTTTGTGCCCGCCAACTCTTGTAGATCACAACCTTTCATTATTGAAATATTTAACAATGAGGATTTTTTTTAAATCCTTCAAAGGTTTCACCTCCACAATTGCTTTGGTTCAAGTGCCCTAGGTAGTGATCAATAACTTGCCAATTGTCAATTGGGGGGTTGTACCTTTTAGTGAATCTAGGGTCCTCCTATTGTGTTGTAAAATTCCAAACTTGTTGAAAAACCCAAGCTAGTGCGAGGAGCCCATTTTCTATCACTTGGACTTAAACTTGAGACCTCCAAGATCCCCAAAGGACTACGGGAGGGTGGTTTTTCCAATTAAACAATGAGGATTTTGAATTATATATTCTAGTGCATGAACTCAAGTGTGATGCTTATTAGTAGAGTATAGCATGACCTTTTTGGTATTTGTTTATGTGATTAATTATGTTGTCAATCAAATTATTTCAATTTTCTTTAAAAAGTCTTGTATTTTCTTATTTTGAAGCCTTGTGATGTAACCTTGAATATTCTCTTTCTTGAGAAGGAATATGCAAAACACTCTTTCTATAGGTTCCTATTTTTCATATAGAAGTGTTAAGCTTGTGGTAAATGTTAATTTTTATTTTGCAAAGTTTATTTAAAGCATCGCAAAAAACAAAAATATATGTACACTTGATCAAAGAGCAACAAAAAAATTAGTTTAAATATATTATTGTGGGTAAATATGTTTCATTTATATTGGTTTGTGACACAATCTTTCCAAAAACAATTCAAATTAATAATTGGCCAACTTCACTTGTTTTTTCCTATAACATTTATATTATGTGTTACAAGCCTTGAATAACTCCAGGCTTGATGAATTTTATTAATGTGAGCCACATATAAATACATTGATATGTGACCTTTGGTTTCATCTTCCAAGAGGTTTAATGACTAATTATATTCACCTATGACTCTTCATATTTCTCCTAAATGAACACAATAATTCCTAGGATTAGGTATCTAACATTCCCCCCCTTAATCCAAAGGGGTGTTTGTGAGTCCAAGCATCTTTCTAAACTTTGCAAACTTTTCTCTTCCAAGTGCTTTGGTGAAGAAAACTACAATTTTTTCACTTGTGGAACAATGTATCAAATGAATGGTATTTTCTTCTACATGATGTCAAATCAGATGGTACTTCATGTTGATGTGATTTTTTCAATCATGGAATCTAGGATTCTTGGCCAACATGGTTGCAGAAGTGTTGTCAATCAAAAGTGGAGTAGCATTCACCTATTTCTCCTGTGAATCCTATAGTATCTTCTTGAAATCTTTCTCACGTTCTGAAATTTTCTCCATGAAAGAGTCAAAGTTGAGGGACTTCAATTGGCCACTAGTTTAAGTGATTCAAGATAGTGAGAATATGTGGGGTAGAGGAACTTTATGAAGGCCATGACAAAAATATCTATTTTCACACCAGCAGCATCAATGTCAAGCATGATAACTTTAATTTTGGATGCTAAAGCCATGAGATTAGTATCCTTCAACTCTAGGTTGAAGAGCTTAAATTTCAATTGAATTAGATCCAATTCTAAATGTCAACCATACAAATATTTCAACTTCTTCAAAGTACCCCAAGAATATTTGATAGATCTAATGTGATGACTCACCTCTTTTTTTACAGCAACAATCAAGGTATATGCTTTCCATATTGCAAGCTCTTTATCTATTGTAGGTTTGATAGGTGAAGTATCTCCATAACAAATGCCATCCCAAAGATCATTGAAGATAAGGGGATGCTCAATATTTCTTGACCATTCTGGATAATTTTCTTTGCCATTGAACACCACACCAACAATTGATACAAGTGAATGAATTTTCATAAACAAAATCACTTCAAAAATTTAAGTAATACCAAATACACGTCTTCTTATTCTATCAAAATGGTCGGCATGAAGACCATCATGAAGAATAATAATATTAATAAGAAGGTGAGGGGGGCACCTAAAAGAATATCATAGCACAAATGCAAGTTCAATTACACACTTTCCATAAGTGTGGATATGGGGATGAGTGGTGTGAGATCAGAGGATAAAAAAWATGTTGTTTTGGATGGCTTATTGATGATAAATTTCATAATTTCAATGTGAATGTGAGTAATTTATGTAAGTTTTAAAMCTGTGAAGTAAAGCAATGAATATAGATTCTTAAGCAAAACAKAAAKTAATCAATGGCTCATTCACATAGTACACAGAGATTTATATCGRAAACYCTCAACCGGGAAAACTTTTCTTATATTCATTATATGGAATTTCACCATTCACTATACAATATATATACAATKTTTTTAGGTATTCTGTAGATACCAAAACCCTAATCCCTTAATCCAGGATTAATTTACAAAACCGCTAAAAATAGCAAAAAYCGCCCAAAAAAAAAAWCTGGGGCGTTGCCTCGAATGTTGCGCATAACCGGGGGGGGCATACCTGCCCCCCCTGGGACCCCCCTAGGAAAGTGCCCGACACACACGGCACAAGTAGATCACTAGTACAAGGGATCGTCAGACGTAATTTTCATATCTGACGCGCCCACACACACACATGCAAAGAATATAACACATACCCAACAATTTGATGGGAAAAGAAGATGCACGGTAGTTTAATCATATCAACAACAACAACCCTAGGGTCATGAAAAGAGTGTGCATCAATTTCAAGACCTTCAAGACTCTGCTATGGTGAAATGGCCCGCAAGGACCCAACTCTCTATGTGATGCATGTGGAATCCGGTACAAAAAATTGGGGAAGTGTCTGAAAGGAAAGATCATGGAGTTATCTAAAAACACCATGAATCTGATACAAGTGGTGGGTCTTCAATAACTCTAGGCTTGAATTAATAACTCTAGGATATCAACTCTTTTATAATTGAGCCTACTAGCCCCATAACATAACTCCAATGAGGTGGGCATCAACAAGATGTGATGATTAAATTTCAATTTTTCTTAAGGTAAAATTGAAGTGAAGGTAGTGATAATCCCCAATGATACTTAAAACATTAACAAAAATCTTTGATTAAAGTATTTTAAGTTAACTCTAATCAAGGTCTTGCAAATTTTTCAAACTTTCATTAAAATAACATTAATGATGATATTTTGAGTTATTGGGGCTTCCATTTATTAAAATCTAGTTATGGTGTAGCTAACACAATTGAATTCTTTTCACAAGATAATAAAGATAGGAATATCACTTATTATTGCAAGGTGAGGATTTGGAACATGTTGAATTTGGGAATATATCAAGGGCGATCATGGGACTATTGTGGAGAAAGTAACCTATGTAAAACATGAGCATGTCTTTTGTAGTTTATGAAGGTTGTGGCACTTCCTTGTTGTTGCAAATTATTCTATGAATGATTTCTCTAGAGAAATTATAAGTTAAATATTTGAAGCTACTTATAGTAGAGAGTATTATTTATAGAATGTAACTGCAATAAATTTATTTAACGATGACCAACAGTGCAAGTTTCCTTGTCTGAAAGAACCTAATATAAAATACACATTGGAAATCAAGAAAGGTATTTTTTGTTTGATGAGAATTGTTAGATCCTATGAACTTACATTTGGTTATGAGTAAAAACCTTGATTGTTGAACCTTTTGGACAATTGTCAAGAGTTATATATAAACTTGGATCATGGAATTCTATGAAAGTATGACGGTGATAGTAGAAACCACCAGAAGAGTGTGAAGACTTAAGATTTATCCATAAGAATTGTTATATCGGCTATAATCATATGTTCCTTTGAAACATCGATCAGTAAGTTAAGTGAACTCCTCAACAATAAATCATTTTTTTGATAATGAAACCCAAAATATTTCACCAATATAGATGAATTAAATCTAAATACCTTATATCGGTAAAATTGTAGATGTGAATTCCAAAATCTTGGAATGGACTAGGAGTGTTGGGGAACTGCAATTATAATGGATGGTATCAACATCATAATGAAATTAATTATGTGTTATTCATGAACGCGATTGGTTCTAGTTGATGAATACTTAAGGGTGAGCTTAAACCTATTATTCATTGACTTGTGGATTGTTCTTATATTCTCGACTTACCCAGTGTAATCAATAACTTGACAACCAAATGTTGGGTTTTGATCAAATAAATCTCCTAGTCAATTAGAGTATAACCAATTTACTATGATGTGGTAACTAAATTAAACTTTGGTGATTGAAGTAATTGTCATGATTATGTACTTAGATAGAAAATGATTCCTTGGTAAGAATGCAAATATTAATGAAGAGAAAACAAATACATCATAACATAATGACTATGTTGAAGCAGTTGGAAAGTGAGTTAAGACAACTAAGAATGTTAGTTCCTTGGGTAAAACAAATTGTACTTTGTAATAGTAAATAATCACAATGGGCACGTGCAAATTTAGATAATGTAGAAATACTTCCAAAAAGAATTTTGTTGATTATATCTATCAGGGCAAGGGGCAATACATATGATCGGATAAATAGTTGGTTAGGGGTACACATAGGGTCAGTTAGAACGCAGATGAATGAACCACAACCTACAACCATAGGCATAGCTCTCGAATGGCTACTAATGAAAAGTTATAAATTTGAGGGTGAGCCCCTCTTTATACCAAAAGAGATAATTAAATATTAAGTTATTATGAAAAGTGATTGGGCTATGTTATGAGACTATATGGACCTAACACTAGAAAATTATTACAAAATTATAAGTTGCATACAATTAACTCATTTTTATAGAATTTAAATCCTACTAACAATGTTATGGTTGGACACACAACAAGTGATGGGTGCTTTAGTATGAATAATGACAATATGGAGTTGTCTATTGGGGACATCTAATTGAAGCACTTGTTTCTCACTTTTGGGTATTCATGTCATATTGCACTACTTGAAGAGGTGTAGGAATTATATAAAAACCATATGGCAGAAATTGATGTAATGATAAAGATGGGATGTCTCTCGCTATCATAAGATGGTAGATTATTGACTTGTATAGTTTGTATGTGAAGGTTAAGTTTTATTGTATCAAGATGAGGATCTTCAAGCTTTACTTTGAACCAACATGTCCTTTTACTAGTAATTGAAATAATATTTGTGCATATGTAAAAGGAACTTGTTGGACCATAACATATTTATCAACCTAAGAAGAATTGCAACCTCAAAACAATAACTCTAGTCCTAAAAACACATATGTTTTACATCAAAAAAAATCAAAACTAGCTTCTGACTCAAAAAATGGTGCCATCAATAGCACATCTTTTCAAGGTTAAATTACAACATTTTACAACCATGGCCCATAATATTGCTAACAAAAAACTTAAAAGCAACCCCTAAATAGAAAGGTTATGCCACCAATAACACCCTTTTGTTAAATTATAACGTATTTGAAACCGTGACCTTAACAATCGGTACTGTTGCAACCAAAAACTTAAAACCAACCCTTGAATCAAAAAGTATTGTTATGCGTAGCACCATTTTGGTTTTTTCAAGGTTAAAATCACAACTTGTTTGAAACTATGGCCTTGACATCCAGTATCATTCCAACCAAAATCTTAAAATCAACCCACAAATTGAAAAGTGATGCTACTCATATCACCCTTTTGTTTTTTCAATGTTAAAATTACAACTTGTTCTAAACCATGGCCTTAAAAATCGATATTGTTCCAACCAAAAACTTAAAATCAACCCTTGAATCGAAAATAAGTGCTTGTAATAGCATCGTTTTTTTGGTGGCCTTAAAATTGCAACATTTGTAAAACCATGATATAAAATTTTATATTGTTGCAAACAAAATAGCTTTACCCACCTCCACTCCAACCTCACTCTCCCAAGAGAAAACCCTTTAAAAATACGAAAACTTGATTTTTTAAGTTATAAAAAAAACAAGTTATAAAAAAATTAAAATATAAATAAAACATTAAAATGTCAAGTGGTTGTAGCTCAATTGGTTGGGGTGGGGAGTTTTCTCCTCCCCACCCAGGTTCGAGTCTCATCTATGCGACATGTTTCTCTCTATGAGCCAATATTCT
>SNQJ01S0024096.1:90705-102113 GCA_010110895.2 Picea sitchensis
TCCAACATGGTAGTATTGTTCCTTAATAGAATCCCTGAAGGATTCCTAGGTGGTCGTGACTAAAAGTAATGAGGTTTCCTCTGTTTCCTTTTGCTCACAGAAAGTTTCCCACCAATCTTTGACATGGGGAACGACTTTGAGGAGCGCAAAAGTAATATTTTCTTTATTCGAAAATTTATGAACAGAAAAATACCCTTCTAGTAGATTCAACCACTTGTCTACAGCATCTGTGTCTATCTGACCTTCAAATATAGGAATATCAAAGTTTATTTGTACCTTGAATGGGGTGATGCCTCCGTTCAAAGAAGATGTGTCGCATGTTGGTAGTCGCCAATGGATTTGCGCGAAATTATCCATCATCTCGTTCCTCTTTTGCGTGAGGTCTTCCTCAATCAATAGTTTGAAATGATCTCTTGTCTCGTCATATTTATTTTATCATGCCATGGTAGTTCGTTTGGGTGTGCGAAAGCTTCTGTCCTCAAGAGAAACAAGCTCGAGACCCAACTCTTTGTACTCCGACCTCGTTGGGGACATGCATTAAGACGACAAGGAGCAGACCTCTCTGATACCACTAATCCGGATTTTATGAGCAAAACGAAATGAATACAGATTATTAACATGTGCTTAACACAAAATAATAGAGATACAGTAAAATTGGTTTTCTATTCAATAACGAAATAATTGTAAAATGCAGCGGAAACAAGCTTGCTGGAATGGTGGCGGATTATCTCTGAGAAGAGATGTGACGGCAGTGCACATTCGCAAGAAGAAGTTTAAAATGAGGCTCTGAAGGCATTTTTACAATAAGAAAGAATGCCAAAAACCCTAGACATCGAAAAACCTAACCCTAGGAGATGAAGCGCCAAAAGTCATGTGGGCCCTGTTTGGGTAAGTTAGTACATCAACTTCCCGAGGTCGTAACTTTTGCATACAATCTTCGTTTTAGGTGTGTTATATCCCGTTGGAAAGGTATCGTTGAGGAGAATCATTTTGGGGGCTCAATATTCCTTTGGCTATCATTTAGGATCTTTATACCGAAAAACCATCATTTAGGCCCTCAAAATGGCCCCAAAAGTTAAAACTGTTAAAAATAGTAAATTGCCAAAAATGTCAAAAAATTGTTTTGAGCCAGTTGGAAAAGGTGGGTGGCCACGAATATCCATATGGATCAGGAACCCTTGTAATCCTATTTTTAAACCTGTGGTGGAGGTCCAGGTTTTGTTTACAGGCGACAGAACAATGGAAGTTCAATATAGAGCCCGACTATTCGGGAATTTGTGATCTGAAAAGTGCCTAGGCATCGAATGGCTACTGGTTGGTTGGAGTCACATTTTCGAAAAAAAAACTAAGAGAAAGAGAGAGTATATGGGAAAATAAATAGCAATTTGGTCAAGTATAGAAGAGGGAAAAGAAGGTCCAATATATTCAAATATGCAATAGATATTCCATTTCCTGGCAAGATCTTTTCTGTGTGTTGCTGGATAAGTTGTATACATATTGCATATACTTGGAAAGAGATCTGAAGGTAGCGGGCACATGAAACAACATCTAGAAATTTGAAATTTCCTGAACACGCGAACTCGATGATCCGCCAAAGAGATGTCAAGAAATTGTCAAGTGTGGAAAGCAGTCGGACGGGCTTCAAAATAGGGTGATGGATTCCCAAGGGGTCGTAAGGCCCCGAGTGTCAAATTGTATATATCGGAACATTTTGGTGCAAAATGTGTAACACGGAGGAGGGGACGATGTGGGAGTCCAGAAGAAAATCTGCATATCGCAGAAGCCGGAGTGTTATTTGCAAGTCACGGAACAATGGAAAGTGCAATTTAGACCAAGGGGAAGCGCTCGGTTGAAACGCGTGAATCTGCCAACCTGCGTAGCAAGGCATTTTTGGAAAAAAACGATTAAGTAACCAGAAAGAGAAACTACAGGGGATAAAAGAGTGGGCAAATAGAAAGGCAGAGGGCAATTTTTGTAAGCGCAAATTAGTTTCAAACAAGCCCCATTATTGCAAAACCATCATTTTCTAGTAATTTTCAGCAAATGCTTTGTTGAAGATTAGATTTTATTGTAAATTGTGGGTGTAAGTGTGTTCTTGATACATTATTTCATGACTATAACATATTAACTTAAGTATTAAACTTCTTTCATTATGGGTTGTTTGCATTAAATCGTAATAATTGCATGTCTAGAAACAAGAATGATGATCTTGCTGCAACATTGTGATTTGATATTGCTATGTTCTATCTGCAATACGAATAGAATTGAACGTTGGTTTGAAACTGTGTGTAATTCATTTTTTGTTTCCATAAAAGCCTAGTGGATCAACATAGTACATTGTCATATAATTGTTATATGCTCCATTTTAAAACAAATTACCTAAGAAAATACAATATCGAAGAACTATGAGACTACCAAACCATGCTAATGAGAAGAGGCGTTAAATCCAGAAAAGAAGCAGCAACCAAGACTCCAAGGGATAAAAAAAAATTAATAGCAAATCCATTTAAAAAATTAAAAAGAACACTACGCATTGTACATCTATCCTTAGAAATTGGACCCAGTTATTTGGGCCAAAACATTGAATGTATCTACCACAAACACAGGCACGGGATCCGCAACATGCGGGAGCCATCGAGATGCTCTTCAACATGCATACAAAACCGATTACCATGCCTTTTTTTAAGGAAATCCTTGTAGTTTTCTCCTCGATGGATAATCTTGTGGTAAAATTGATAGTTCTCATAAGCTTCCCATGAGGAAGAAGACGAAAAAATTTGCAGGGAAAATGGAATAGCCCTTAATTGAAAGTTAGGAAACACCAAGAAACCGCCTCTCCACAGTCGAAAACTTCAAGGAAACAGGTTGCACGTGCAATTCCATAGGCCCAAATTAGTCCATTAAGGAGATGACTACTAGAAATATGCCTTGCACCAGTGGGAGTTTTGGTCCTCACTCCCTCAGATGTTAATTGTATATCCAGAGAATAGGTTAGTAGTCCCGCAATTGAATAGTTTTTTGGCTTGAAATATATCTCTGGGAGCATCAACATATCATTTCCTTACAATGAAAGTCTTTCGCCCAGAACGGACTAATTTGGGCCTCTAGAATTCCTACTTTCGAACTACAAAGCGGCTACTGTGTTCAACGTCAGTTTCTTTTCTGAAACTCCTTCTTTTGGTGTTGTCGGGGCCACCGTCACTGAGCCAGGAAGTTCCGCCCATTATGGTTGATTTCAATTTGGGCGCAGGAGTGGGAACAGTCTCTGCATTTTCATCATCCATTGCAGTATCATCGTCCATTAGATCATCTTCTTATGGCTCAGAATCCATGGATCCAACCTCTGCGCCAGCCATCAATGCAACTGGGCAGGTTCTCTGAGCAGGCAAAGTTGCCTTGGAATTATTTGGCTTGAAATATATCTCTCGATGTACCAAGGGACCATCTCCTTTTTTCTCCTGGGCAGAGGGAGATGAGTAGTAAGAATATGCCCTGGAATAATGGAACCTCTGGCCATCATGCCCGAAGGTGTTTATTGTATCTGGACAGAACTGCTACCACAAGTTAACGAGAATTTTCGTTTGCTCCAAACGATGTTTGAAATGAAAATTGGGGAGGGATAATATAACCCTCCACAAATCCTTGTTTAATGTGTATCAATGGAATATCTCCTCGAACCTTTCATTGATCAATGACAATCTCCAGGGTTCGTGTGTAATGATTTGTTACCATTAAATCTCACTAATTGCATATTTAGAAAAAACTACGAAGGTGGCGGTGACGGCGAAGAGCAATTAAGAATTAGAGATTTCTTAAAGGCGCCAACTGGTCGGCGCACGAAAGAGATTGCATTATGTTTCAAAATAATACTTGGAAAGGATAACACTCTTCTCCGCAAATCTTGGTTTAATTCGTAGTAATGACAAATCTTCTTCGGCCTTCTAGACATTAATGACAATATTAATGGTTCCTGCATGATGAACTACTAGCATTAAAGCTTAATAATTGCATATCTGGAAAGAAGTACGAAGGTAGTGGTGATGATGAAGAGAGACCAAGCATTGTACATTTCATCCACCTGTCAACCCGCGAAACAGATTCCAAGAAATGCCTCAAGTATGGAAAGCGGTCAGGCGGGTTACAAAAAAAGGGTCACAAGATATAACCAGGAGACGTGAGGGAACGATGCTCAAATTGTATCTCAGTGACATATTTCGGCCGTCAATTTGTATATTTCATAATTTCGGGTGTTGTTTGTGCGTAGGGGAACATTAGAAGCGCAATGTCAAGAGGGAAATTTGTATATTGCGGAACTTCGGGTGTTGTATATAAAATCATGAGACATTCAGAAAAAGGACCAAGTAAACAAAAAGTGAAAACATACGAGATGAAGGGGAATTTTTTTGCTAATTTGTCAATCGCGGAAGTCCGAGTGCTATTTGCAGGCGACGAAACAATGGAAACACAATGTTGAACCCGCTTATGCGGGAACCCGCGATTCAAAAATTTTGTTCAATATGAAACAGGGAATCGATCGGTCGGGTTGGTGATATAAAAGTAACAATGGAAATATGAAGACGTGAATCCACCAAATCCTGCACCTAGACATTTTCCGAAAAGCAAGTAAGTAAAGAAAGGGGAAGCAGAGAGCGGATGGCAATTTTCGGAAGCGAGAATTGTTGTAAGAAAACACCATTGATGGTATTAACAGTAACTAAGAAGTGCATTAAACATGTTAATGTGTTATTCAATCAAGGAATAGATATAGCGAGCGATGTTTATAGTTTCCAGGATCTGTTTGTATAAGAGAAGCATCGAAAAGTTACAAGAAAATCAATTTTTGGATGTTTAAGTAAATTGTTTGTACTATTAGCTTAACCACAAGTATAATAACGATGAATTTGAATTTTAATGTCCTCTCATTCATATGATTTTTCCATTAGACTTCACATAGTATATATTCTTTTATTTCAATTTGTTTGCTAATTTGTAGATCGCGGAAGTCTGGGTGTTGTTTGCAGGCGGCAGAACAATGGAAACGCAATATTGAACCCGCCTATCCGGTAACCCGCCTATTTAGAAACCCACGAGCCAAAAATTTTGTACAATATGAGACAGGGAAGCGATTGGTCGGGCTAGTGATACAAAAGTAAGTGAAATCTGAAGATATGAATGCGCCAACTTCCGCACCTAGAAATTTTCTGAAAAACAAGTAATACATATTAAATATGTACTTCTATAAAGTATGGACATGAGATTTTATAGAGCATGTACAGATCCCTCATTCCATACTTAGCCACATTTTGGATTGCGGGTTCTCGGGCTGGCGGGCTCAAAATTGGGCCTCTATTGTTCTGTGTCCTATAAATAGCACCCAGAGTTCTGCGATATACAAATTGACAGGCGGACTTGCGGGTTGGTTGGCTCAACATTTCACTTCTATTGTTATGTTTCCTCCAAACAACACTCGGAGTTCCATGATATACAAATTGACAGACGAACTCCGGGGCTAGTGGGATCAAGATTGTGATTCTTTACGGATGGTGATCCATGTCAACTATCTAACATTATCTAAAAACATTAGTTTCAATACTAAATTATTAATATTAAATATTGATATTGTATAATTTAATTACATAAAATTATTAAAGGATGTTAAATATATTATTTAAAAGAAAAACACTCTTATTCGGAAACCCGCGATCCAAAAAGTTTGTACAATATGAAATGGGGGAGTGGTCGGTCGGGTTGGTGATATAAAAATAAGTGGAAATCTAAACACGTGTATCCGCCAACTTCCGCACCTAGAAATTTTTTGAGAAACGAGTAATACATACTAAATATGTAATTTTATAAAGTATGGACATGAGATTTTATAGAGCATGTACAGATCCCTCATTCCATACTTAGCCACTTTTTGGATCACGGGTTCTCGAGCTGGCGGGTTCAAAATTGGGCCTCTATTGTTCTGTGTCTTACAAATAGCACCCAAAGTTCTGCGATATACAAATTGACAGGCGGACTTGCGGGTTGGATCAACATTGCACTTTTATTGTTCTGTTTCTTCCAAACAAAACTCGGAGTTCCGCGATATACAAATTGACAGACGGACTCCAGGGCTAGCGGGCTCAAGATTGCGATTGTTTACGGATGGTCATCCCTATTAGCTATATAACATTCTCTAAAAACATTATTTTCAAATACCAAATTATTAATATTAAATATTGATATTGTACAATTTAATTACATAAAATTATTAAAGGATGTTAAAACTCTTATTTTTAAAAAAATGAAGTAAAGAAAACAAAGCTTTTTTAAATTCTATCACTGCAAGTATAACAACTATAACAATGACCAATTTGAATTTTAAGGGTCTCTTGTTGATATGATATCACCATTGGACTTCGCACGGTATATATTCGTTTATTTCAAATTATTCCAGGAGATTAATTTTACCAAGTTCATCGATCAAGGAAAAGTGCTAAAAAAACCACATGCTACATTTGCGTCACAGCACTATACAAATTGACAGGCAGACTTGTGAGCTAGCTGGCTAAAAAATCACAATTCTATTGTTTTGTGTCCTCCAAACATCACTCGGAGTTTCGTGATATATAAATTGACAAATGACGCATACAACCAAGAACCAAGTAAACTCAAAACAGGCCGCAAGTGAGATCCCACAAGGTTCCATAGAGCAGCACGCATCGACCTTTGCATCAAACAATTTGCTATATAAAGAAAACACGTCACGGCATTGGTTTTCTCTTACATCTGGTATATGTTCCCACGAGAAAATAAACAAGGCCATGGGATATATGGGGTTTGTTGCCATGCTTCTCATGTTTGGACTGAACAATCTTATGCGCATGCAATCTCTATAGTGAGATCTGAATATCTCAAGCCGATGTTTCAATCCATGACGAGTTCCTTTTTTTTTCAATTAGGGCATCGAGAAAATGCAGATACTATACCAAAAATGTATAGTTGGAGACAATTTTTTATTTTATTCAGGAACCCGAAAGAAAATTGCAGAAATCCTATCATGGCTAAATAGTTGAAAAAAAAATGTCAAATTTGGGCACCCAAAAAACGTACAGGATCCTCCATCAAAGCAACAACCACCCACCATGTTTTTTTTTTCTTTTATTTGCACACTAAAACAAATATGCAAAATCCTCACTCAGAGACGCAAGAAAACATCAAAATAACAACATCGATTGCATTTGTAATTAGATTCTCAAGTACTCGAGTCCGAGGAACATTCATCTGGGTGTTGAAGAAATATTGCAGAGACAGACTGCAAAATTCTTACTGGGAGATGCAAGAAAACATCAAAATAACAACATCAATTGCAATTATAATTAGATTCTCAAGTACTCGAGTCCGACAAACATTCATCTGGGTGTTGAAGAAATATTACAGAGACACATGAGATGTTTTTGTTTCCTACCAAAGCTTGACATGTTTTTTTTCTTGGTTTTTTTTTTTTTCTTCTTCAGCCGATATGCAATATTGCATTGTCCTCATTTAAGGTAAATTTGTTGTGTATCCGAAAGTCACACATCATGTAGACATTGCTTGCCTTTATCTGTAAGTATGTTTCACACGACAATTCTACTAACCTGGGACGCACATCTTGTAACAGAGGTTGCCTAATTGTAAAATGCATAGTTGTGTTGCCCATGGTTCGGATGGCAGCATTGAGGCAATGTCCATATATATATGTAAATTTTTCACTACATCGTAGACAATCAATCGTATCATCACTTATCAAAGCGGAAGAATAAGAAGGAGAGTTGCATTTTTCACATACATGCTCAAAGGGGGTCGAGTACACATTCGCTACAACCAAAACACCTTCAAACTAGAAACACGAGCATAGGAATTAATACACTAAACAATATAATACACAACTACACCCCCCCCTAAAGAAAAAAAAACAAGCCGCGGAAATTTGGTGAAGGTTATTTGTATAAGCAAAGTGAGGATGATTCTGTAGATGCATACACACAACAGTTGTAGATCTAGTTAGTTTCTTCAGATCCTGTACTATGTCTGCTCGCAACTCTATTACAAATGTTGCTTGGGTTGTGCGAAAGATCATTTCTCTAACATCCCTTTTCTTTGTTATATTTTTGAAGAGCATAAGTGGAAACTGCCCTTTATGCAGTTGTTGTTCCATTGACAAAAACAAATTTGAATAAGTATCGAACAATTGCAGCTGCAACATGGAACAATGCAATATTTGTGTAACTTACTTGAGATACATGCACATGCGAAAGTAAAGGACAAAATTGGATATGGAGAACGGTACCATTGTCTTGTCATTGTTCGACTCTCCATCTTTTATATGGAGAATGTGTTGTGAGCCAAGTTTTCTCGCCAATGTGACAGTTGCGCCAATGGTTTCGATTGGGTAAATATCATTGCTCTATGCAAGATGGATGATAGTTGCATCCAGGATGAAACGATATTTTGAACAAACAGCGGGAATCTTTTCCACAATACTTGTTTCGTTGAGTGAAATAATCCGATCACAATCACCACCGTCATATACTATTTTGGGAAATATATTAAAATTTGTAATAGATAACCCATTACCCGACAATATGTTTTTTGCATGTTTCTGGACAAGTTGTGTAGGAATAGTCAGTGTGACTTTCATCATGGCCCCCTTGCCTGTCATGTCAACACGCATAATGGATCTAGTTTTGTTTTTCTTGTCCAAATAGGTGCTATAGACAACCATTATATCCCCGATGAACACTTGTCCAGTTCGGCGGTTGTTCAAGCCCTCTATTGATAGTACTTTGAGTGTTACAAGTCTAGACCTGGTGACAATTTTTGAACAGGAAAACTAAAGTGAATGGTAGTGTGCACTATTTTCTTGTATTCTTTTTTCACTAGCATAAATCTACAAGTAGATGCATAGCTTCGATGAACTATGGAGTCAGATTTTTGCAACCACACCTCTTAGTCTGTGGAACCTGCACTATGTTCGACGTCTCGCTTGTACTTTTTGATACTTCTTGTGAACTGCAAACCATGTATTGCAGATGACATCAGCATATTCACCATTTCATAGATGAATAAATAGTTGAGTATATTTGTTTAGTAAACATACTAGGAACATAATGTATGCATCTTTACCTTTGGCCTTGTCGGTCTCTTGATGTCTGGGATGACTGACTGCTCATGGCCATGTCACTAGTCCAACTTTTTTTGATGCAAGTATGGGTAGATGAACATCAGAAGGGATAAACAAGCATATGCATTGTATACTCTCCATAATAGTTCTTAATGTCACATGCAGGGTGGAAGGAGATGGAATACGAAATAGGGTGTCAAGGGATACTCAGGAAACATGAGGACCCAAGGATCAAATTGTATGCATTTGATTTTTTTATTGGAAAAATGTGTAACAGTAAATAGGGCGTGATGGCGGGGCACAATAGCCAATCTGTATATCGCAGACCCTTGGAAGCCAGGGGAGCAATATTGAACCCGCCAGCCCGGCACCCACAATTGACAAAGTGGGTAAGTATGGAATAAGGTAGAAGTGTGACCATAAATGTGAACCCGTGAGTCCGCCAACCCGCGCACCAAGGCATTTTCGGAAAGACCACTAAGCAGAGCAATTAGAAAGCAAAAAGGATAATAGAAAATGGAAAAAGTAGAAATGGGGAGGGCACAAAGGCCCATTGCTGCCAACTCATCATTTTCTAGTCTAATATTATATGCCCCCACCCACTTTGTATATTTAATTTACTAGCACAGTTGGTATACCTTTTCAAAGATTGTACCACAGAACCCTCTATTGTTGCACAGAACAATTCATCTTCCTATCCAACCAACCTGTTTCTTCCAAGGTAGCAACGCCAAATATACAATGGACATGAAGGCAAGTTAGTATGAAGACAGACATGTAAAAGAAAGAAAAACAGTTCTATTTATTTCAATGTAACAACAAACAGAATACTATTCACATGAGAATAAGCAGAAAGATACGTAGTATATACATACATGAAAAAAAAAAAGTGCAAAGCAGCAGAACAAGCACAACAAATAAACAGACAATAAATGAAATATTGAACATTGGAATATGAAATAAGAGTACAGGTATCCACCTTTGTAACTCCTCGTCTACATTCGTGCCAAAGAGTCCATCATCCTCTCTAGCCATTTTGTTTGTTTAAATGTAGCAATGCAGGAAAAATACAACGGGCATGAAGGAAGTTAGTATGCAGGAAGACATGTAATGAAGATAAGTTATTATGTAGGAAGGTACGCAACATCTACATACAATAAACTAGGTGAAGACATATACAAACAATAAATGAAATACAAAACAACGCAATATGAAATAGCATTACAAGCATGCACTTTTCTATCTCCTCTTCCACCGATGCAGTCAAGACTTCGTCATTTTCTCCAGCTATTATGTTTGTTTGAATGTGGGAACGCACAAAATACAATGAACATGAATGGAAGTTGGTATGCACCGGAGAACAAGTAATATGTACATACAGTAAATGAGACTCAACGAATAGAATAAAATATAGGCAAAAACATGAACCTTTATTTTTCTACATCCATGGTTGTAAGTATATAAATTTTTTCCCTGCCCAAAATATATTACAAGCCACAAAATATTACAAAATTGCATGGCCATATCTAAAAGATTTTGGTTTTCCGTGGCAAAGTATCCAGGTATCCTTCCAATCATGGAAATACATGTTCTTTATCCTCTACACAGACTGTTGTGCCCACGATACAAGATTCTGGTTTTACGTGGCAAACTATCCAGATATGCTTCCAGACATGTAAATATAAATTTGTAGTATCTTTGTTGTACATATCATATCTCAAGTACAAGACAAATTGTATCATGGTCACACCAGTCTGTGTAGAGGATAAAGAACATGTATTTTGATATGGGAACATTCCACCATACATGGTTTATAAGTGCATCTTGCACATGTTTTATTTATAAAAAAAAAAAAAAACAGATATTACAATTGCACATGTACTTCTCGAACTATTTTTTATGCAACTATTTTCTATCATGTCAACACTGAAGCACCAGCAAAATTTCACAGCAGAACAGATCTTGACCTTGCCAGACATAGCAAATAACACAACCGCATGTCCACTAGTGAGTGCAGGGGTTGAACACCGTAAAGCGCCCAAAAACTGTCGGCGCAGGACCCCAACCCTGCAAAGCCAAAGTAAACAAAACAAAACAGCAAGCACCAAACCAGCGAGAAAGCGCGAACATGCCCAACTACAGCCCGAGGGCCCCAAATCGTAAACTTGGTCCAAACAAACACAACCAGCAACCGACAAACCAACGAACAAGCAACAACCACCAAACCGGTAAATAACATATGTATCTCCAACGATTA
>SNQJ01S0024096.1:120782-132923 GCA_010110895.2 Picea sitchensis
AACCAGTGACTTTAACATCACGGAGTGGCTTAACAACACACTCCGTCACCGACTGTCCTACACCTCGGGGACAATTCGTTGACTTCATATTAATTTGTCCTTTGACCAAAAATATTTGCATAATATCTATTGTTAGCACTAGGGAACTAAAAACATTGATTTTTATAAAATAAAAAATACCATATATGTCATGATCTGATTGGATAACAGATTGGAGGTCTTATTGTCAGCTTCGTTATTCTCAATGTTTTATGTGTTATCATATCGAAAGTTTTTTATCATATACGGTCTTTCTGAATTTTTACTTTTGTTCTTGAAATGTTTGGATATCCGAAGTTTTGAAGATAGAGAGTCAGGTTTTTATTAGTTCACTTCATATTACTTTGTCCTTTGAATAATTATTTTTTTTACAAACCCTCTATTGTTCGAACTATTGTTATTTTATTTTATTTTGTTATAAAATAATATAATAAATGTTTTTTCGTACGTAACAGAGCTGCCACACTGCATTATTTCTTAAATGTTTACACAGCAATCCTGACAGACTTAAATGTTTACCTAACAGGCCTCACAACCTTAAATGTTTACTTAAAAAGCCTGTTACAATACATTTTCCTCTGTTTTATATATATATATATTGTCTTATGCAATGTTCTCTGCAATATTATTCTTCAGCAGCATTACTGGTTCAGTGGTTCATGATTGCTCCTTGCTTGTTCACTAGTTTCTTGTTTGCATGTTGTTGTTGTTCTTCCTATTGGTCTTGTTTTAGTTTGCACGCTTGTGTTTCTGCAATCGCAATTGGAACTGGCCTTCTATCCTTCCCCATCGTCAGGTAGGTTTCGATGTCGTGTTTAGCCTCCTCTATTATTTGTAGTTTGCAAGTGATACATTTCACTGTTGGGGATGCCTGAGTCGAAATCCTCTTGCATAATATCTTTGTATGTGAGGAGAAAATAAGATTTCCTTTTCCTATACGCCACTGTGGTTGCGATTGAGGTGGGTTCCGTGTCAAACATTGGCAATCAGGAACGAGACGAAGAAAACGTTACAGTATTGCTTCTCTGGTCGTAGTGATCACATACAAAGATGGACAACAAGAGGATTTTGAACGCTCCCAGTATTGAAAAATACCAACCGTGAAAACTGCACCTTTCTTTAGGGGCATTGTTGGTTCAGTGGTCCATGCTTTCTCCTTGCTTGTTCACTGGTTTCTTGTTTTCATGTTTCTCTTGTTCTTGATTTCCTCTTGGTCTTGCTGCAGTTTACACGCTTGGGTTTCTGCAACAGCGATTCGAACTGGCCTTTTGTCGTTCCCCATCGACGAGTAGGTTTTAGTGTCGTGTTTAGCTTCCTTTGTTATTTGCAGTTTGTAGGTGAGAAATTTCACTCTTGGGGATGCCTGAGTCGAAATCCTCTTGCAGAACATCTTTGTATATGGGGAGAAGATACGATTTCCTTTTCCTATACGTCATTGTGGCTGTGATGGAGGTAGGTTCTGTGTCAAACATTGGCGATCAGGAACGAGACGAAGACAACGTTACTATCATGCTTCTCTAGTCGTAGTAATCACATACAAAGATGGACAGCAAGAGGATTTTGAACACTCCCGGTATTGAAAAATACCAACAATGAAAATTGCACCTTTCTTAATTGGTTGCACAGTGGAAGGCCTTTGGACGGTCTTCACATCCTTAAATGTTTGTCTAGCAGGCCTCATGGCCTGAAATGTTTGCTTAACAGATGTGTTACAATACATTTTCGTCTGAAAATTTTTGATACAATCTTGTGTGCAGTCAATTTGGCCAATATTGTTCTTCACTGGCATTCATGTTCGGCTGGTTGGTGTTTGCTCCTTGGTTTGATGGATGTTGCTTATTGTTGTTTGATTCAACTTTGTAGGGTTGAGGTCATGCAGCTGCAGTTGGGCCTTTCGGTGCTTCTTCACTAGTTTGTTATTTGTTGGTTGATGTTGTTTGCTTCAACTTTGCAAGTTTGGGGTCATGCATTTGCAATTGGACTTGTTGTTACAGTTTGCAGGCCAGGGGCTGCACTTATGTCCTTCTCCATTCACTGGTGGGTCTCGGTTTTGCAGTTGCATTCTTGCATAGCTTGATAGGCCTGTTGCAATACAATTTCGTCCATCTATATCTTCACATCAGGAGTCTAATCGATCGTCGTTTGTTTGCACACTTAGCCAATTTCTTCTAAACTTGCTCGTTTTTCCCTTTTGTTCTTATCCTCTATTATGCGTTTCTGGTTCTATACTTTGTCACGTTTCTATGCTCGTGGGTTCCCGGTGTGGCGAACTGAAAAATCGCCATCTTCATCTATATCTTCACATCACGAGTCCAACTGATTGTCGTTCATTTACATACTTAGCCAATTTTATGAACGCGAGTTCGTAGATAGGTGTTATCGAACTCTGGTAACCCGTTTTCGGGGTATACATATTGCACCCAAAGCTTCCATGCTCTACAATTTGCCTCCAGACTCCTCAAAATCGCAAGGTTGACTCTACCCACGATGACTCTGTTTGTACGACTTGCCTTTCCATACTTAGTCGAGTCTTCAAAGTTTCACAGGTTCACACACTATCAGGTTCAGAAAAGTTTAAAAGCATTACCTTTTGCCCTTCCCAATGCACATTAATTATGGTTTTACTATTGACAACCCGCCAGACAGGTTCGAAAATATTGGCTTTAACAAGCGGAAAGCTCGAGGACATCTCCCATTAAAATGCATTAACAGACGAATATTATGGGATCTGATAAAAAAAATTTCATCCATTTTGAATTTGCAAAAAGTGTTGGTTATTTTAGTTTTTTAAAGGCATCATCATAGTAACAGTGCAATATTGTACTACCACACTGCCATCCACAAACGTGTCATCCACAGAGGTCTTCACGTCATGTTGCTCTTTACTATTGTGCATATATTACAGGTTGTCATATTTGAGAATCTGCTTGCGTATGGGAATGTTAACTCGTGTTATTAGTGACTATTCAACACACATATTCGAAAATATTGGCATTAATAAGTGAAAAGATCGAGGGCATATTCCATTAAAATGAATTAAACCAAATTGTACGGAAGATTATACCATCATCCTCCAACGTTCCTTTTAAATACTTATTCCCATTTCTCTCTATCATCGAAGAGTTGGGCTTTAAGGTGCCTTCGTTGTAATGTTCCTGGTCATGGACATGTGAGACAACTTAGAGATGCCATTCAGGCCCAATTGAAAGAGGAGGGAATGGTTTTATGTGACGTCAAATTTGAGCGAAAAAAATCTATGTTAGCGAACAGAAACTCAGACACACAAAAAAAAGAAATCAAGTATCTTGTAATTGGTGTTCTCCATGTATTCGATGCTTTCGTTAGTTGAAAGGCCTACCTAAAGATTTGTGTGATGAACTTCTTTGTTTTCTTACTAGGAGTTGGAAGGTCACCTGCAAAATGTTTCTTCATTGAAGTATATAGTTTCTTCCAACAACACAGATTTGGCAAGTGTATGAAATTTTGCACACCACACAAGAATTTATATTTCGTCAGAGGAGTCCCACATATCGTGGCTTACAAAATGGTCTGGAATATTCGGAAATGACGCGAAATATTACTCCATTCACGAATATACTTAGAAGGAAATTATAAATTTGGATCGTCGTGACTATGAGAAACTGTATGGGTAGTTGAATAAACATCCTGAAATTACAGGAGTTTCTATTTCAAGTTTGTTGAACTACTTCTGGGTATGGCAACAAACTTGACAGAAAGTCATATTCTTTGTCAAAGTTTGTGCACCGTCCTCTGGATGTAGTAACAAACTCCACAAACAATCAACTTTCTATCGCTACTGCACAATTTTTTTCACTATTCCTATGCATATGATTGCATCTGGCTCGATGAGCTTGGCTCTATTTGCACGAATATTCTCCTCCTACTTGAAGGTGGGTATATGACCAGGGAACGACGCTCTCAAAAGTTTATAATTCCTACATGGACATGTAACTGGGAAAAGTTAATGGGAAGGAATTTTGGATTATGGACTTTGCAACACTTTCTGAAGATTATTTTATACTACCACCTTCTGCAAGAAGTTTGGCGTCTTCAGGTAATGATTTGGTTTCTGAAAATCACCTTTTACTACCACCTTCATGTAATCATTTCATTTCATTCTTTAGAAGAGACCTTAATGTAGTGGTGTATTCCATAGTTGTTTCCACCTAATATCAATCTTCCTGCTATTTTCCTTGCTTTGGATAATGAAAATGCATTTCTTCTGTTGCAGTGGATCCTATATTTGAAAAAAAAAGATCGCTTGAACAATACAATTTCTTATTTTTTAAAATATAGAACAATGTATTTTTTGAACACACAGTTGTTTGAAAATTTTTAGTCGTTGTTTGGAATTCACGTCCTCCAAGGTTGTTAATTGATCACACAATTAATATTGCTTGTGCTAATGCAATCAAGTCGTCGTCCACTATGGAAATTGCATTAACATTGTAATGTCAAATAATAGATGTTTGACATGTACTTAATGTAAAGGTCATTATCGTACAGGACACCCAACGTCCAAAGATTTTTGGACTCAAAGAAACATTGTAGTTGTCGTGACAAAGCAACAATAAAGTTGATGTTCTTTGTAGGTCTAACAATTCTGCAGTCTAAGTGCTTTGACAATGACAACCCTGCTTGTTCACCGCATTACTGCACTGCAGTCAATAACATTGTTTCCATTGCCACTGCCAATGTCGATGTCGAATCTGAAGCTATATGGAGCTTGGGGTCACCGCCAATGTCGATGCCTGAAGGTGAAACTAATTGGAGCCTAGGATCACGACTTCTTACACTTGAAAATTAGTATCAGTAGTGATCGAAAGTTGATTGTATGTCGAGTCTGTTACTACATCCATAGGTCGCTCAACACTTTTTGAGATAGAAACTGGTTGTCTATCAAGTATATTGCAACTTTGGCATAAAACGTTCTTTAATTTTAGAATGTCAATTCAAACGCACATATAATTTATCACGTTCATGAGTATCCAATTTTATAATTTCCTTCTGAGTGTATGTGGGCATGGAGTAATATTGGACATCACTTTCGAATATTCCAGACCATTTTGTGGGTTGCGATGTCTGCCACCCCTATGATGAAAGATATATTCTGATGTGGTCTGTAGCACTTGATACACTTGCCAGATCTGTTATGTTGGAAGAAGTTATGTACTTCAACAGAGAATAATTTTGCAACTGACTTGGCGTCCCTTCCAATTTACAACAATAAAACAAAGAAGTTCAACATACAAATATTCAAGCATGCTTTTCAACCAAACAGATGATCGAATACAGGGAAAATAGCAGTCACAACATACTTGAATTTTTTTTTGTCTCAGCTTTTTTTGGCTAGCAGGATTTGTTTCCCCCAAAGATGATGTCACATAAAACCACTCCCTCGTCTATGAATCGGGCATGAATCACATCTCTAATTTGTCTCATATGTCAATGACCAGGAACATTACAAGGAAGGCACCTTAAACCCCAAGTTTTCAGAGATAGAGGGCAATTAACACAACAAAGTATGGAATGTTGAATAACCAGCCAATGCAAGTAGGCCATATCTAGAAGAGACAAGCTATTCAAAAAGATGGGATTGATCTAGTTGGAAGCACCAATGAATTCCAAGACCCAAAATTGATATTCAACTCATTGTTTTTTTCGAATCAAGCATTTGATGATCAAGTTGAAATCTATTAAAGACCGTCCACAAGCTTCATTATTGTAAATATTTGCTTTTTTTTGTCGGCAGTAGGCCCAATCGCAGTTATCATGGCAAATAATCTCAGTTGTATTTTGTAACCCAGTTTATTTGAATATAGAATATTTAATGTTTTTGTATGGTGTTTTCTAATCTCTGGTATTGTTTTTTATTTTATTGTGTACTTTTTTTGTGTCATTAAACATGGACGACGAGATTTTCTTTCTGCCGTCCAACACTTCTATTTAAATAAAGGCTACTCTATTCGCTCCTTACATTTTACATGTAAGAATAATTTGTCATAGGCCATACTTATGTGGCGCCCACCCTATACTTGAAGAAAGAAATGGGAGGACTCATCCTACTTTCATTCTTCGGGGTCCCGTAAATAGAATGAATTAATGACTCTATTTCAACAAGGCAGCTAAAATGTTAACGTCGTGTTCCTGTTCAATATTTTGCATATATTGCAGTTTCTTCTATTTGATAACATACGTGCATACAAAAAATGTTGTGTCATATGTATATATATGTGTGTGTGTGTATATATATATATATATTCTCCTTTACTATTGCTTATGGGTTTCAACGAAATTTGCGAACCGGAAAACATCCTGCAAATTGGAAGATGTTTTACATTTGGAACAGAAATAATCTACTAATATATATTAATATGAATAATATTCATATTAATCCCTTTGTGGTTCTATATTTAGTCCAATCTCTATGATCACGGCCTCCTGGATTCGCAGATTGGAAAATGCTCATCTTTATCTATATCTTCACATCATTAGCCCGACTGACCGCGGTTCCTTTCAATACTTGGCCAATTATCTGACCATCGGGTCCCGGGTTTGCGGTATCCAACACTTATGTCCCCTGTTCTGTGATCTGCAATTTATGTTTTTACTAGTGGCAACTGACGAGGTGTTCGAAAAGATTAATATTAATAAACGAACAATAGATGTTGTTCTGTGAGATACTTAGCCCTTTTTCCCTTTTCTTCTTTCTGTCCATTATCGCTTTCTGGTTATATACTTAGTCTCTTTTCTATGATCGTAGGTTCTAGGGTTGGCGGGCTGACAGATTTTCATCTCCATCTATATCCTCACATGACGAATCTGATCGACCGTTGTTCCTTTCTATACTTAGCCAATTTTATGGCCGCAGTTGTTGGGTTGGCGCTTTCGAGCTTTGTTTCTTTTTGTTCCGTGATATACATCTTGCACTCAAAACTTCTGTGATCTACAATTCCACCGTAGGCTCCTCGAAGTTGCAAGCTTCACTCTACCAGGGTTCACAAATGTTTCAAAGCATATGTCGCTACGACCATCGTTCCTTTCTATACTTAACAAAAATTTTCCACCTATTCCGTGATATACATCTTACACCCAAAAAATTCTATGATCTACAATTCCACCCTGAGCTCCTCCAACTCGCAAGCTTCACTTTACCTGAATTCATAAAAAGTTTCAAACCATTTATGGCTATCTTCCATCCCCTCCACAATCACGCCCTTCCCAATGCACATTAATTATTAATTAATTGTTTTGTGACCTACAAATAGCACCCAGACCTCCGCCATATACAAATTGGTTGTTGGATTCCGACATCATCCCCTCTTCTGTGTTACACATTATGCATTCAAATGTTTCGAGCGATACAATTTGACCTTCTGGGCCTCACGTCATCTAGGGAGACCTTGTCACCCTATTTTGGATCCTCGGGTTGGCGGGTTCACGAAATCTCCAGTTCCTAGTCATTCTTTCCTGTGCCGACCATCTTCGTACTTCTTTCCAAATATGAAACAAAAAAGGTTTAATGCTAAGACGCCATCATGCAACAACCGTAAAGATCGTCATTAACAAGCAAAAGCCTCAAGGACTAACCATTCCTACAGACCTTGTCCAGAAACATGCAGAGAATAACTGGGCAGGTAATGGGAAAGCTATTACAAATTCCAATATATTAACGGAAACAACTTCGGCCCATTGTTTCCCTATTCCATACTTGGACACTTTTTCGATTGTGGGTCCCTGGATTGACGACATCAAAATTGTGTTTTGAATATTTTGTGACTTGCAAACAATGCCCGGAGTTCTGCGATATACAATTTGTCCACTGGAATGCCCCCTTAGGAGCCCGACCTTCCGCCGTTCCTTTCAATACTTAGCCCCAAGTTGGTTGTATCTCCATGACATGGTACATCTACTGTGTATCAAGTCCGGCCTACCGTTTCCATGTTCCATACTTAAACACTTTTTCGATTTCGGGTTTCCGGACTGGCAGGCTCAACATTGTCTTTCCAATGTTCCATGACTAGCAAACAGTACCCGAAGTTCCACGATATACAATTTGTCTGTAGGAATGCACCTTCATGCCCTAATCTACAGTCAACACTCCCGAGAGATACAATTCGACCCTCGGGCCCTCACCTTCCTTATGTGTTGTTCCCTGTCCCCACCACCTTCCTACTTCTCTCTTGATATGCAATTGGCAAGCTTTAATTATAACACTTCGTCGTGCATGAACCTTAAACATGTCATTAATTAACGAAAGGCTCGAGGAGATCTCCCACACTTCTGCCATATATAAATTGACCATCGGACTCCCATATCATCTCCTCTTCCATGGTACACATTTTGCACTCAAGTTTCAAGACATACAATTTCACCCTCGGGAAGTCTCGTCCCCTAGGGAACCATTGCTACCCTGATTTTGAAGCCCGTCTGACCGCTTTCCATACTTGCCCATTTCATGGAATCTCTTTCCTGGATCCTCGGGTTGGCTGGTTCACAAAATCTCCAATTCTTAGTCACTGTTTACTGTGACCGCCACCTTTGCACTTCTTTCAAAGTATGTAACGACCAAGGTTTAATGCTAACAGTTCATCATGCAACAATCGTATAGACCGTCATTAAAAAGCAAAGCGTCAGCAAGACAGTGAAATTTAAATGAAGCTCGACTCCTCGAATTTAAAATAATTTATTTTCTCTTATTTTCTCTTTTCTGCCCAGAGACATGCAGAAAAGATCTTGCCATGCAATGGGATATATATTACAAGTTTCAATATATTAGCGAAAACGAATCCGCCCAGTTGTTTTTTTATTTCATACTTGAGCCGCTTTTTCGATTGCGGGTTCCCAGATAGGCGGGCTCACATTTGCACTTCCATTGTTCTTTGTCCTGCAAACATTACCCGGACTTCCGCGATATACAAATTGCCCTCTGGACTGTCCCATCATGTCCTCTTCCGTGTTATGCGTTTTGCACTAAAAACGTTTTGAGACATACAATTTGACCCTCGGGCCCTCACCTCCAACAGTTGTCCCTTGTAACCCTATTTTGAAGCCCGCTTGACCACTTTCGATAATTAGACACTCCTTAATTGCCATTTCCCGTCCCCGCGACCTTCGTACCTCTTTCTTAATATGCAATTATTAACCTTTCATGTTAACAACTCACCATGCAGGAACCGTCAACATTGTCATTAATGAGTGAAACGCTCGAGGAGATGTCCCATTAATATGCATTAAACCAAGATCTGCGGAGAGTTATATTATCCCTTACGATTGTTAATCTCAAACATAGGTCGTCGTGTTGGCCCGTTCAGGAAATCTCTAATCCTTAATTGCTCATTATCGTACCTGCCATGTTCACACTTCTATGTATGCAATTACTAGCCTTTAATGCTAACAACACATCATGCAACAACCGTCCAAATTGTGATTAATGAGCAAAAGTCTCGAGGAGATATCCCATCCACACACATTGGACCAAGATTTGTGTAGGATTATATTATCCCTTCCAACTCTTCATTTCAAACATCGCCTGGAGCAAATCAACGTTCTTGTAAACTTATGGCATCAACTCGACAACAGTTCTATGGAGATACAGTGAATATCTTTGGATGTGAGGACCAAAACTTCCAGTGGTCCAGGGCATACTCTTACTATTCATCCCGTTTCGCCCAAAACGAAGTGATTTGGACCTCTGGAATCGCTCGTGCAGGCTGCATCCCTGAGGTTTTTTACTGTAAGGAGGTGGTCTCTTGGTGTGCCGAAAAATATATTTCAAGCCAAAGAATTATTGCACTGCGCGACCATTCTCCTATTTGTTTTTCACCTCAGGTCTTCCACAATATGTTAAGATTGTCGGAGCCAACATTGACCTTCAGAGGACAAGACTGCAAACAGTTCCTAGAAAAACATGATAACGGGTTGGACCTCTTACCCGAGCTCCTTGAAGACCCGACAACAGTTCCTGAAGATATCACAAAGTTGCAAGTCAGTTCCTTTAGAAATCCATTCTGGGAAATTGCTTGGTTGTTTGCAATAATAACGGGACCATAATCCACGACAAGCATTTACCATATAGTTATTTATATTTTGTACTTCACATTCAATGAACAATTCATTTCCGATTGGGGAAAGCTAATTTCCATTGAAATTTGTTCCCAACTATCATGATTCAAAGAATCAAATAAATTTTATATGTCATCCTACTTGATTTTCGCAATAGTGCATTGTTGTCTGTTTCCGAAACTGCCTTTGTCCAAGAAGATAAACTGTGAATTCGACCCAATAACATTCTAGTACCAGGCCTTATTGAGGCACAAGGCCTTCCATTGTTTTTATGAGGTTTTTAATGGCTTTGTCTTAGTTTTCAAAGATTTGTTGTTAGGAAAGGATGCTCCTTGGATGTCTGGTCAGGCAACCAACTTTTTGGACAAGAAGGGGACACTTGAACAAAAGGAAAATTACAATGTAATAATGATCTTTGGCTCCAAGAAAAATCATGCCTTCCTTCCATGCCATATCACGGACAAGATGTTTGTTACAAAAATAACAAGGCAATACAACCACTGGTTGCATTTTTTCCATGACAAGAGAAAGAAACTGTTCATTCCTTTTCCCTGGAAAGTCGGGGACTTTGTGTGCAGAAACGTCAACAAGATTGACAAATTCGTAGGTCATTTCAAGAACTTGAACCTAAAATATGTTGAAAGGCTAAAAGGGTTCGACCCTAATGGGATTTTTTGAGAACATTTACTATCAACTGGCTTTAGCATCTCTTTTATCCATAGAAGCCTGATCGAAGACAGAGATAGTGATGACAACACTCTTGCTTCTGAAGATTGCGAGGTAGAGACATTACAAAGCGCAACTGAATTGTACAGACAACGGGGAAAAGGATCTGGTGAGAAGAGTGGCCATTCCCCGACTAGCACTCTGAAGAGCACGACATCATGGAGCATCGCTTCAACGACCCACCCCAGTAAGAAAGCAACCCATAAATCTTCAAACAGAGGAGGAGATAAGAACCCTCCTCATGGAAAAAATGATAGTTCTCACAAGCTTCCCCTAACAAAGAAGACAAAAAACATTGCAAGGCAGGCAGAAGAACCTGAAATTGAAAGTGAGCACATGCAACTTGAAACTTCTATGGATGTCCTGTTGCAGAAAGTTGACCCGCACGTGAACACGATGCACCATAGTTCCACAATGGAAATAGTTGAGACCAACATTTTTTACGAAGATGAATCCTTTGTATTCCAGAGCGATGTTTTTGACAACCAATCTAAAAATTTAATCATTGAAAAGAGAGATTTAACAAACAAGAAAGGCAAATCTTGTACATAGATTAACTTTAAGAAAATGATGTCGTCCCAAATCTCCTGATTTCACCGTGTAGCAGGTGATGCTCTTGATGATTCCATTGGAGCAATTGAAGCGGATAATGCCAGATTGAACGACCGAGTCAAGGAATTTGAGGAGGCTTTCATTGCTACCCTAGTGTTTGCCAGTCCTTTAGCAAAAACCATGCATGTTACCCTTGCAGCCAAGTTAAAAGGATCCTCTAGCCTCCTCAAATCATGTAGAGCCTTTGTAGAGAAGAACATCAACAAAATAATGTAGCTAATTACTGAAGCCTGGGAAACATCACAAAATATAGCTTCCTTTCGAAAGAGGGAAAATGATTTGCATGGACATTTGCAGACAAATTTGAAAAATGAAGAACGTTTCTATGAACAGATGGTGACCCCTTTTGCCAACCATGACATCAACAACTCGGATCTGAAAACAAGACAAGAGGATCTCCCCTCCCCAAAGCGGATCAAACAATTAAAAGCATCCTGGCAAAAGAAAGTTACGACCTACAGCTCATTCTCGAATCATGTGAACAAGCCATATCAAAGAAAGATGAATTATTTAGAAACATGGCCCAAATAGACTTAGCCGGAAGTACCAACGAGGTTCAAGACCCAAACTTAATCCTTAAGTCCTTGTCCTTGACCAAACAAGCCTTCGGTGAACAACTTCATCTTTTAAAGGGGTTGTCTTTAGAAAAGGTTTACGACATCCTTGAATATGGTGAAG
>SNQJ01S0024096.1:132933-144548 GCA_010110895.2 Picea sitchensis
CCACCCTATCAAGAAAGGCTACTTGTGAAGAAACATGAGGTACCTCTAGGACATGACTTAGAAGTTGAACTAAGGAGTGTATGTGTAAATATTCCCCTACTCCAAGCCATTAAAGATATTCCTATCTATGCTAAAATTATAAGGGATATTTGCATCAAAAAGCTTGGAAAGAAGAGGAAGGAACCTCCTGTCATAAAAGTGGTTGGAAAACTATCAAATTTATATCAAAAATGCCATCCAAATATAATGATCCAGGAAACCCAATGGTGACTGTAGAAATTAATGGTATTTCTTTGTCAAATACCCTTATCGATCTAGGAGCAACAATAAATGTTATGATTGTTGACACTATGCGTACGCTGCAACTAAAGCATTTAAGACCAACACAGACCTTGTTGGAATTGGTAGACAAATTAGTCATCAGCCCATCAAGAAGCCTAGATGATGTAACGGTTACCTTAGCCTTCTGGGAATATCATGTGGACTTCTTGGTAATTCATTCAAAATCCTCAAAGCCTGGGCATCCAGTTGTGCTTGGTCGACCTTGGTTAGCCACTGTTGATGCATTTATTAGTTTTCGGTATGGGGAGATGGCAATTTCTAGTGGAACCCATAGTCAAAAAATTGTTCTCTTTCCTCCTGCCCAACCAACCACTTAAGTTCCAGTATGACTGGAGAATCCCTATGGGGAGGAGAACCATGCTCAGCTCCTGTTAACACTTGAGCAAGCAAAGGGAGTTCAAGAACAAATTGAAGAACATATTTTAAGCCTAATTTTAACCAATGTAGAATGTATTGAGTATCCTCAATCTTTCCCGTAATTCACACATATTCGCATCCCTGCGTTCCAGGAGGTTTGGAATCCCTCCACTTCTACATTATTTACTATATCAACAATAAATGAAGAAGAGAAGTCAAATGTCCGGATTGTTGAAATCAATCTCGGGAAATCCATGGGTATAAATTATGTCCTAGAATCAGATCAACAACAAAAATTGATTTGAATGATCCAAGGACAGTCTGGTGCTTTTGCATGGGATTACTCTGATATGAAAGGAAGTCACCTTGATACTTGCATACACCATATTAATACCAATGATCAAATCAAGCCTATTAGGCAGCCCCAGAGAAGAAAGAACCCAGCTTTAAAAGACATAGCGAAAGAAGAGCTCAAAAAAACTCATGCATGTCAATTTCATTTACCCTATTTCATATAGAAAATGGGTGTCTCCATTATTCATTGTCCCCAAGAAAAATGGCAAGTGGAGAATTTGTGAGGACTTCGGGGAGCTAAACAAGGAAACTTATAGAGATTATTTTCCCTTACCTTTCATAGACCAAGTCTTGGACACCTTGTCTAGGAAGAGGTACTTTTCTTTCCTAGATGGGTTTAGTGGGTATAATCAGATCCAAATTGCCCCTTAATATCAAGAGAAAACCACTTTCACTTTCCCATGGGGTACTTATTCTTATAGGCTTCTTCCCTTTGGGTTGAGTAATTCCCCTGCCACCTTTCAAAGGGTTGTCCTAGCCAATTTTTCTGATTTAACCCATGACTATGTAGAAGTCTATATGGACGACTTAACAGTATATGGCGATGATTTTCAACAAGCATTGGACAATTTGGAGAAGGTATTGATCAGGTGTAAAGAGACTAATCTCTCCCTCAACCATGACAAATCTAGAATGATGCTCACTGAGGGGACTGTCTCGGGTCATCATATTTCTGATACTGGCATACAGGTAGATCCTGATAAAATTGACATTATTTCTCAAATCATAATCCCTAGCTCACAAAAAGAAGTTAGAAGCTTCTTGGGGCATGCTGGATATTACAGGAGATTTATTCAAAATTTCACAAATTTGGTTGCCCCGCTGTTCAAATTATTAGCAAAGGAGGTTAAATTCCATTGGGATGAGCAATGTCAGATTTCTTTTGAAATTTTAAAGAAAAATATTTCCAATGCCCCTGTGTTAAGAGGACCGAATTGGTCTCTTCCCTTTCATATCTGCACTGATGCTGCATATACCGCTTTGGGAGTCGTTCTAGGACAAAGAGAAAACCAACTTCCCTATGCTATCTACTTTGTCAGCAAAAATATCTCCCCTACTGAAGTGAATCACATTGTCATTAAAAAGGAATTCTTATCAGTGGTCCATGTCATTAATAAATTCAGACACTACATAATAGGGTACGAGCTCTTTGTACACACAGCACACAGACCATTCAACTATTAGGTTTTTAATGGATAAGCCTGTGACAAATGCTAGAGTTACTAGATGGCTACTAATATTGCAAGAATTCAATATTATTGTCATTGACAGACCTGGAAAAGATAACCTTGTTTCTGATTTCCTATCTAGACTCATTCATACAGGTGATAATGCCCCAGTGGATGACAATTTTCCAGATGAAAGTTTGTTTGCTATTTGTACTTACATTCCTTGGGGTGCAGATATGGCAAACTATCTTGTAACAGGGAAATTACCTCAGAATTTATCCCTCCAAGAAAAATAGAGGATTATTCAGCTGAGCGCAAATTATATGTGGCATGATGACTGTCTATACCGTACAGGACCCGATTTGGTGATTAGCAGATGTGTACGGAAGGATGAGATGTATGATATCTTCAAAGCCTGCCATGATGGCTCATGTGGAGGCCATTTTGCTGATAAGAGGACAACATACAAAATATTGCAAACATGCTACTATTGGCCAACCATTTTCAAGGATGCAAATAAATATGTGGCCAGTTGTGATGATTGTCAGAGGATGGGAAAACCAACTGCAAGTGATTAGATGCCTCTCCAAGCTCAGGTAGTAATTGAACCATTTGAGAAATGGGCTTTGGACTTTGTAGGCCCTATCAACCCCATGTCTAGAAGAAGAAGGTATATACTAGTTTGTACGTATTAAGTGACTAAATGGGTAGAGGCTAAGGATTTTTACTATGCAAATGAACAATCAGTTGTTGATTTTCTATTCGAAGACATTTTTACTCGTTTTGGTGTGCCTCGAGAAATAGTGACAGACCAAGGAACCCAATTTACCTCCAATCTGGTCAAAGCTATTACTGAACAATATCAAATTAAACATAGGAAATCCTCACCTTATCACCCCCAAGAAAACAGACAAGTGGAATCAACCAACAAAGTAATAGAGGCTATACTTACCAAGACAGTTCAGTTACACCATAAATATTGGGTGGATCGGTTTCCTTAAGCCTTATGGACCTACAGAACAACTTGGAGAAACACCACATGCCATACACCTTATGAATTAGTGTATGTGAAGCAGGTGTTGCTTCCCATAGAATTTCAAGTAAAAACTTTTAGGACTGCTATGCAACTGGGAATGGATTTGGATGAAGCCTAAAAACAGAGGATACTACAGCTAAATGAACTTGATGAAATCAGACAATATGCTCTGCAGAGGACTACACTTATTCAAGAACAAAGGACCAAATGGCATGACAAGTATATCAAGAAGAAATCTTTTCAGTCTGGTGATTGGGCCCTTCTATATGACAGTAGGTTCAAGAGTTTTAAAGGTAAATTGTCCACTCGATGGTTGGGACCTTATGAAGTAGACACAGTTTATGAAAATGGTTCAGTGAAGATAAAGACTATTGATGAAGATCAAACCTCCTTTGTTGTGAATGGGCTTCGATTGAAAGTCTATCATAAGCCTCTGTCTAAAGACGATTTTATCAAACAAGTTCTTCAGAATTCTGAAATGCAATTGATAAGCAAGAGGGGTTCCCCTCCTGTTGAACCACCACTATAAGTTTTCGTTGTGTGATTTGATTTAATTTTGTACATACATGTATATATAGGTGTGTGTTAGATAGTGATTCTTTTATGGTGTTACTAACAAAGGCATAAGTTGATTATGTTCTCATGTAGATAAGCAATAAAGAGGATGTTTGCCAGAGGTGAGTTTATCCCTTTACCCAACCTTGGTTGATTACTCATGGGAAAGAAGCCAAAAGGAGTTTTCTTTAAGTTTTTCAGACTCCTAAAAATCAAAAACACCGACGAGCACTAACTGAACTGGGCTCGAGAAAAATCCACAAGACAGTATAAGGAGTTTTCTTTAAGTTTTTCAGACTCCTAAAAATTGAAAACACCAACGAGCACTAACTGACCCGGGCTCGAGAAAAATCCACAGGACATTATAAGGAGTTTTCTTTAAGTTTTTCAGACTCCTAAAAATTGAAAATACTAGTGAGCATTAACTAATCTGGGCTCGAGAAAAATCCACAGGATAGTAGTAGTTACGATCTTGTTTTCAATAAAATGGGAGTGGCAATGAAAACAACGATTTGTTTAGTTCCAAAAAGAGGAGGTTCTGCACCTCTAAAAAAGGATGTCCAACTGTAGTTGCCTTCTTGTTACATAGCTTGGAGCCCAATCATTGGATCTTTTGCCTCATTTTGTGATACTTCTGCTGCATTTTCAAAATTCCATTCCAATTTGCGACCTCTACTTCAGCTAGACCCACATAACATGTTTAGACATGAAGAACAAACCTACAGGATTCCAGGTACTTTGCCAAAGTTCATCTGGTACTAAAAAAATCCTCTCCGTGTTCATCCGGTACTAAACCGATTCTCTATGTTGGTCTGGTACTAAAAGGCCTCTTTGTGTTCATCCAGTACTAGACCGATTCTCTATGTTGATCTGGTACTGAAAAGCCTCTCTGTGTTGATTTGGTACTGACAAATCTCTATGCATTGGTTCGGTACTGAAATGAATCCAATATACTGGTCTGGTACTAAAACGATAGTATTGTGGTGATATGGTACTGAATTTGTGCTCTGATATTGACAAGGGGATTCTGGTAACATTTCTCTACATTTTATATAACTTCAATGGTTTGAATGCATTCCAAGGTAATATAGACATATGGACTCAATGTTATTCCTTTTTATTAAAAATCACATGAATTTTGCATTTTACATATGGTTACCCTCATATTCCCTTGTTATTTTGAATCACTAAACCTCTATATCATTATTTTCTAAAGTTCTTCATGATTCCCCTAGTTTCAAAATCAATGATAATGTACACGACTCTCTTCATAAGGTGATAGTCCAGTTTAGCATATCTTGTCAAAAATTCCTATCTGTATGATGACAAAACTATGATTATACCACTTCCTATGAACTCATGTTGTTTAAACTTATGACGACGAATGCTACCTAATGATGAGTTTTGGTCACATCACCCACATTTATCGTAATCATTGCGAAAACCAGTAAGAAAGGGATGTGACGCTACTTGTGGGTATGATCGTCACCTTATTTGTGAACACGATCGAGGCATCATTTCTGACTTCTTCCTTACCTCACTATCATTTCAAAGAAGTGATTGTTGTCCTCTCAATTTCATTAAATACTCTCTTCTGGATGGCTTCGCCCTCCAGATGAGCGTTAATTAACCATTTTTTTGTCATACACCACTTGATCCACTCCTACTATCTTGTTACTCTGCCTCCATCACCCTGTTCTCGTAGTGTTATGTCCAGTACCAAACCCCCGCCTAAGTTTCGTTGCCCATATTTGTTTTAAAACCCATCTTTAAGCCGACATGGGGGTTGACAGGCACGGACTAGTGTTTCATATGTACATAGAAATAGAGGAGTATCAAGCTTGCAAAGAAAAAATTGAAAAGGTTGGTTGGGTTCCCTTCTTGGAAAAATTTAGAGGACATCAGGATGGGGTATCTCGTGACTTCGTCCAGAGTTATGATGGAGAGAGTGTCCAGTTGGGGGACCTGGAACTAACAATTACTGAAGCTACCATAGTTGAGGCGACCGGGTTACCTTCCACTGGAGAGAATCATTTCAAATGCATCATCGTGGATAGAGGCATCTATCAAAAATTCTTGAAACCCGAGCACCTGGATCCAGATTGGACGAAAGGTATCTCTAGAGGCTAGATCAAAGAGGAATATTGTACAATGCTTGTCTGCTTGCATAAATTTTTAACTTGCGAAGGGAGGTATGCAGTAACCTTTCTTTATCATTTAAGGCTTTTATTGCATTTTGAAAGAGGCCCATACATGGACTTTCCTCATTTCTTGTGGACGAGTCTGAATAATATGGTGAGTGGTGTTGAGTCTGCATCGAAGAAACCCAAAACCAGTCTTTATCACCATGGGCTGATGAAACTCTTGGTTGTCCATGAATTGAGAAAATGGGACAATAGTTGGAAGAAATTCCTAACAGAAAACTTTGCTCACGAGACTTCTACGTCTGTAGAAGGGAGTGCAACAAGGGAATATAGTAAGGGATCAGATAGGAAGAAGGGAGATAATAGAAAGAAAGTACATAAATTTAGTAAAACAATTGATCTTTTTGGCCCTAGCTCACCACAATCTGTAATTAAATTGAATAAAGGGAAGACAACAATTTTAGAAGAACAACCTGCACATGTGGTGGCACAATCATCCAATATCAAGAACATTCAACCAGACTTGTCCATGAAAAGTAAAACTCAAATCAGTATGAAAAGGAGGAAGAAACATAGGTTTGGGAATGATGCTGGGAAAGTTGCATACATTGTCCCCAAGGTGATTGTTGAAGTATCTCATGAGCAGGCTAGGGAAATTACAAAAAGTATTCTAGAAGGAGTTCTTGAAATACCTCAGGAAAAGGTTTGGGAAATTGCAGAGAATACTCTAGAAGTGATTGTTAAAATGATTAAAGAAAAAGGTGGAGAAGCATAAAAGACTCTTGAATTGAGAGTCAAACATAACAAGAAATGCAGAGACAATGAAGGTAGTTCTATAGCACAATCCTCTAGTAGGAAGAACATGAGTACACTAGAGGAACAAGTTCCAACTCCTAGATCCAAGCCCTATGGTAGAAGGACCAGGAGTACACCAGAGGAACAAGTTCCAGCTCCTACATCCAAACCCTCTAGTAGAAAGACAAGGAGTGCAAGAACAAAACAAATGCCAATCTTCCCACTTAATCCCTCTAGAGGAAAAGTGAAGAAGACAGGAAAGACAAATTCTAGTACCTAGTTTTGAGCCTAAAATGAAGAGGAGGAGATTGTTTAAAGAAGAAATTCTTGTTCCTGTGAGCAAACCCAAGGAAGTCCCAGGTCCAGGACGAAGAACCACTCGGAGTATGGTTAAGCATGGGCCAATTCTTCATGTTCCTTCTTGTACAGAAGATCCAGTGGACAATCCAACTTCACCAGAGCAAGACGAAATGTATGTAGCGACTATTAGTGAAGCAGAGGAATTAGTGACAAAAACAGTAAAGGACTTAAGGAGAGAAGTTGAAGCCAGGAAAGAGATAACAAAGAAAGTAATACAAGAACCAGTCAGCTCTTTGGCCAAACATCAGTTGGAATTAAAAGTTAAAAAGCTTACAAAACAGAATATAGGGTTGAAGCAAGAAATAGAGGAGTATAAAGTGTTGGATATGCATATCAAGAAAGAGAACACACAACTAAAGGAGAATAACTATAGACTACATGGAGAGCATGATGAAGTCTCTGCCAAGCTGAACAAAGTTTTGCGCCTAGTAAAGTATACACGATTCATTAAGAGGGAGCTCAAGGATGAGGCTTCAGGGATGGATATCTTAAAACCAGACAACTAATGTTCAAGAAAGGTAGAGGATCAACACCAGTTTTGAAATTTTGAAGACTGATTCAACAGTTTTGCATGAGGGCATGCCATGACTTAGGCATGGGGAAAATGTTGAGCCTCCTTTTTTTCACCTCCAATTGCCTTATCTTGCCCATATCCTAACCAATTTTTCCTAATACCGATTCACTTTCTGCCTAGTTTCCTCATTAGACATGCCCTTTAAGCAATTCTTGTGTACCCATGAGGTAACTAATGTTTAATCATAATTTATAGTGATTTATTAATAATTAGGACTGAATATTTGATGTTCAAAGAACTTTCTAATTACTTTGGATGGTTCAAGTAGACTTCATGCTAACAATTCCTGTTGTTGAGATCGTCAGGTACTCGTCGCTGAGGTCGTTCGGTACCCATTTGTTACGCTCATCCGGTACCAACTTGTATGCATGTGTGCGTCCAGTACCGATTGTTACGCTCATCTGGTACCGACATGTATGCATGTGTGCGTCCAATACCGCTTGTTACGCTCATCCGATACCAAGTTATGCAGCTGTGTGCATCTGGTACGTGTTCCGAATTCCCAGGATTGGCTTTTGGAACGAGATTGTTCTCGATGAGTTCAAGGCATTTTGTTGGATTGAACATTCTTTGTTCATTGGAGGTCAAGATACATTTCATCACTCATGCACTTCGTGTCATGAGGATGAAATCGTTTCCTTAAGAATCGATGTATCATCCAATTGTAATAATTATACAACTATTTGATGTTATCTTTAGACTTGGATTGTAATTGATGCTTCTCTTTAAAAGAGAGAGCCTCGTAGATGATATGATATAGAGAAATAAAGTAAAGCTCAATTATGTTGTAAGTTTGGTTCTGGAACGACTGTGGNCTCTATGGAGCAATGATATAATTTATGTTTATAGTTTATATGTTTGTGTTTACACCTTCCCTACTGTAAGTTCTCTTAAGAGCTACCTTGTTGGTACAGAAAGGGTCCACCGGCCCAACTAAGGTAAGTCTCTTTGTAATTAATTGTGAATATGATTTTGATTTTCTGTGTGTGTGTGTGAACATAGTACTTTCATATTTTGATTACAACATTCAATTCCTTCTCTGATATGTTTCAGTGATGCATTCAGTAGCAACTCTTCTAGATGTATGGTAATTTTGAATAAGAGAGAGTTATGTATATGAGATCTCTAAGTAATGGTTTGACATCTTTGTGTGAGTATGTGAGGACAATTATTTACTTTAAGTGCTTTGACATTTTGCGTAGACAAATGCCATAGTGTTGTTTTCATTCTGCATATTTAAGAACGGTTTGGATCTCTATCTTTCACTATACATGAGCCTGTAATGGAGCATCCTACCATACTCAACTTTCTTTCCCAGAATTGATTAGGTTACACTTTGCATACACAGGTACAATTATCTCTCACCATACATGCACTTATAATGGAGTGTTTTTACCCTGCCTGGTAGTTCTTTTAAGATCAATTACATTTCCAGAATGTTAATGATTGTTTGTGTGGTTGTTCTAGGAGATAGTATCATAGCCCATCTCTATCTTTCATGAGCCAAAAATGAGCAGATCCATCCCCTGAGCAAGAATTCTGAATTATACATTTGTTGATCAATTTTGCTTTCTGAATTTTGAATTGTATGTGTGGAGTGTTATTTGAAAGGTGTGTAACATAGTGTTTAGTTTCAGAAGTAGTTTCTTACATAGACTATACTCAACAAACATAGACAATTATCTGTTATTGATACATACAATACATCAACTCTATTGATTACGAAACCGGATTGACATATTAAATGATTGCAATTTATTGAACATATAATTGCAGCAACACTTATCATTGTTAATAATAGAAAATCATTACATCAACATTTATCAAGGTATAGAGTTTGATTAGAAATGATCATTAAAAATTTATGACTTTAATACTAAAACAAACAAGTGATATTCAATAAAGGATTCCATAATCATTCATAAAACATAAACATATACACGAGAGATGTCACAATTCATTTTAATAAAAGTATCATTATTCATTAGATAATTATTATTCCTTTCATAATAAATGAATTTGACTTTAACTTTAAAATTATATTATTATTATAAACAGAATATTAATTATGTCGAAGGCATATCTTAGGGTCAGGTTTTGTAGAAAACCTGTCAACTGGTTGACAGGTTTTCTAAAACCATCTTTATAAGTCTTTTCACAATAAAACCATCTTTGTAACTTTTCACAACAAATAGCACGTAAACCAAGTAAAAGGAAAATAATTGCTACTGGATTCCTTCAGAATCCGTTAAATCCAACGTCCTTTTTTAAAACAATGTATCATGTGCATAAACGCTAAATGAAAATAACGAAACACAATATGATTTCTGTATTACATTTTGAAACATATTTTAATGTTCGATATTTCTATTTTGGTTAATGGGAAGGCAATAGATGGAAATTGCTGCTAGATTTGGTGCTACATGGAGATGTATATGACTTCTAGATATTCCATGGGAAGCACATGTTTGGCTGGCGGGATTTTACCTTCACTGGAAGCCGGTTTCCGGTGGACGTCCTGGCAGGTTTATTGCAGTTTAGCTTACCATCCACGTTTCCATACTCGTAAAACTTTACAGATGTTACCTTAAACTTTTTGGTAAACAACCATCCTTTTCAGTTGATAGGTTTTGGCAAACAACCATCCTTTTCCACTTGTCGTCTTTCAAAAACTTGTTAATGTGTCATTTTTGTTGTTTGTTTTCCGTATTGTGATAAACTCAACTCATATTTTTTAGGCGGTTGCTACCGCCTCCAATGGCATATTCACAGGGTCTCCTCACGTGGTTAATCCTATCTCCTTTGATGTCAGGATAGATTTTATCTCCTATCTCTTCCTCCCCTACCATCACAGTTGCTGCCACTTCTTCAATAAGGGCACTCGTCAGGTCTAATTCAAGTAACGACAACTCCCAGGCTTTGAAAGCAGGAGAAGGTCCAGGGTTCAAACCGTGCCACTGAAGTTGAAGCTTGAAATCGACCTTCCTGTAGACATACATCTCTTCTATGGCTTTAATCTTGAAGACGCTCCATCCAACGCCCGCCATGACTCTGGTGAATTCGTCTATGCCATATGCCAAATCCTTGTTCACCCTCATGTGCAAAGATCTCTCGTGGGGCAAGGTTCCCTTTTTTATCCCCTCACGACCAAATAACCCCTCTGAAAATCCCTCTGCTCAATTTCACGAAATCGTGGAGTGGTTGGAGTCAAGCATATGTGAGATAAGGAAAAGGAAGAGAAACAGATTCATGGGAAACCATGCCCATTCCCATGGTGGGCCAAGAATATATGAGATGAAAATTGATCAAATCTCTGCTTAACTACATGTTGAAGTCCCTCACAATGACGGCCAATTTGTTTGTATTATAATTTCATTTAGTTCTTTCAATTAGGTTCAGTGAAGTCTTAAGAACAAATTTGCCTAACCATTCCATGAATTTTAAATTGTAACCTTGAAATTCGCATCCCCATGTTAATTTAATGAAAAATTATGTTTAAAAATGGTGGGAGCATGTTGTCCCATGTCACATTAGACCTTTGCCATCATTTATTTTGTGTCTTGGGTGTGCATGCATGCTATACACTGGAGATCTTCCTTGAATTTATTTTTCAATGATTTGCTAGATCACAATGCTACAAATTTCGGTTTTTAAGCTTTAGAACTTTGTTGCCCTTAATTCTAGGTGAAAATGTAGGTTGTGAAATTTTCGTTTGGGTTTCATTAAATAATGTTAGACAATGAGTTCTTTTATTTGACAGGGTGTTATGATAGTTTGCATATGGATATTAATTGGACTTCCTATAGAATGTTTGTTTTGATTGTTAAATTTTGTTATGTTTTCTCAACGTCGAGAGTTTCAGATTGTGCAAAATTTGTGAGGAATCTCTGTGTTGAGTTTGCATATCTCTGCTCGTCTAAAATGTGGGA
>SNQJ01S0024097.1:0-59209 GCA_010110895.2 Picea sitchensis
TAATAAATAAGAAGAAGTCGTTGGTGGATGTAGCCCCACACTGGGGTGAACCATGTAAATCTTGTGTTGATGGTTTTCTTTGTGCTATAATGTTTATGTTGTGGATTTTCTTAGTGTAATAAATGTTATGAATGATAGATAGATCTATGAATGCTTAGTGCTTCGTCTATGTTGAATGTGGTAGATCTGACTTATGTTGCTAAGTGCGATGTATATTTTGTCATTTTTACTGCGTCTATCTGTACCTAGGGTTTGATCTGTAGTGTGAATAAAACTAATGAACTAATGTGAGTTGCTCCTAAGTAATTTGTGAAGTGTTGTAATCACATATCTGTGTCCCAGCTTGGTTACAAACACTTGAGTCTTGTAACCCCCCTGCCTCTACCTCGGGTGAGACTACATCTGCTTCGCAGGTGTTGTCGAAAGGGATGGTAGTTAGGGTTTTGTTGGTGCGTTGTTGAAGCATTGAACCCTGGGTCTACCCCTATGCGAACAAAGGGCTTTAGGAGGAGTAGACAAACTTCAAGCCACAAAACCCGAAAAAACAGAGTTGAATGAGCCAAACATACCAGAACACCAAGCTACTCCACGCTAACCAGAGCTAAGTGAACTTGAACCATGTGAACCAGAGCCAATAGAACCCAAGCCATGTAAACCAGAGCTAAGAGAACTAGGGATAGGTTCTGACAAGGGAAATCCAAGAGATCCAGAGTCCAATTTAGAGCCCCAATTCAGACAAGGATGGAACAAAACCAAGAGCAACATGCCTAGAAACCTTTGAAAGTCCCCAAACTTCAAACCTATAATGAAATCCATTATTCCACTTGCAATAAAACTAAACAACCAAAGTAATTGATGAGCCTACTCCCACATTAATTGTTGAGTGTGTGAGGGTACCGCAAGCATATTGGTTCTTGGTTGCCATGAATCATATTAACCCACCCATGCAAATTAACATGCCAATTGTCTTTCATTCAAGTTCAATTAATAACTATGGATTAATTCTTAAGGAATGGGGAAAAATGTATCACCACTTTTTGTTCTTAGTTTGTCACTGCCCAGAAGAACGATCCTATTGGCTCGTCGATCTTCCTTTGGATTGAGCATCCTTAGGATATGAAAGTACTCCACGCTTTCAAACTTGGTGACTTCCTTTCTTATTCTCTTGATAGTTCTTATAAGCTTGCCATCACTTAGTGAGGAGGCTCTTAACATGAATTTGATGATTAATGCCAAGTCCCCAATTACAATAAGTCTTTTGATATGATTGTCATTGATAATCCTCAATCTCCAAAACAGAGCCAATGCCTCTGCTTGGTTGTTTGATTCTCTACCTAATCCCCATTCAAAGATGTTTTCTTGATTTCTTTGGGGTTGAGGATGACCCCCGACACTTGCCACCCCTTAATCATAATATTTTATCTTTCAAAGGAATTTCTAAATTTTATATAACAAACCACCAACAAGATTTTTTTCCCCTCCATTTCTTCTTCCATCTTTGCCTTATAGCCTAATTTTGCATTATATTCACCATTCCCCTAATTTTTTGACCATTTAATTATATCGTCCTCCTCATAAAGTTTTAGTGCACTAGAATTTAGGCTTTTGACATAAAGGTTCCATTGAAAAGATCCCTATGACATGAAGTTCCCTTATCAACTCTTCAAATAGCCTATACTTTCCTTTACATCTGATCTAGGGATCCTTGCCAATTCTCACACTTGTTCCTCTTTTGACTAGGGTGGGGAGTTGTAAGTCCGCCGAGGTGTGTGGAGGAGGCTTGCAGAGGTGTGTCTGTCTGCAGAGTGATTTGGTGGTGGTGTTCGGTGTGGAGGACTGTGGAATTATTTGGTAGTGGAGCACTTTTCAGGAGCATATGTGGGATGTCTATAGATGAACTGTATTTCAACAAATTTCTAGATCCGGACGTACCTCTTACTTTCTGTGGCTGGTTCAAAATATTGTCGCTCTGGGGCATGTATCTGTCTTCTTCCTCGTATTCGTCCTCCTTGTCTGGGAGGATGACTATAAGCCTGGCCAGGGCACAAGGGCAGGTCATTGGAGGAAGTGTAGCATGCGAGCTCACAACGACTGGACTGGTTACCATCATAGCGGCTTCATTTACGAGTCCCTCATATCATCGCCTGGCCGCAGAACTAGATGAAGAAAATGCCGCAAACACCCAATTATAGAACAATCAGGGATCTCTGGCAGCCTCAATCGGGCACGAACATCCTCCACCAAATGATTCTTTGTGGTGGTATGGAAATCTACGACAATCCCATCAACAGCCAGCTTCCGCATGATGCCCTCGCCTTGGATACCGCCCTTCGCTCGCCTTATTAGGATATTTACATGAAGGAAAAGAAAAAAGAATTTGTTTTTTCTTCAAGGTTTATTAAGACTATTCATTCCCACTTTGTCACATTCAAGGAGAGAATCAATCAGTCCCGTGAGACAGCGCGGTTGGTAATGACAAGTACCTTTCTCCAAGTGTTGGGAGGAGGTCTTGAGGTCAAATCCGACTGGGTCTCCGGGACGAATTGTAATGGCTGCTTGTGATGTAAATGATTTATATCTCTAATATAAATCGAGTTAATTTCTCGTTGGAAGGAGAGAATCAATCGTATTTCGAAATATTTATCACCCACCAAGTACTTCGAAATATTTATCACCCACCAAAATGAAGCCTGGTGTTGATTTTTCATAATCTAGGTTAAGCATGTAGGTCATTTAATTTCATCATGTCTTAACCATAAATAAGAATGTTGCAGCAACCAATATCACAAGAAGAAACACCATGCACAACAACACAAGATATATCCTGGGAAACCCTTCTCAAACAAGGGAGAAAAACCGAGCCAAATCCTTTGTTATATTATTCAAGAGAAAGACCTTTCACCACCAAGAATGACTTAGCACACAAGAGGATTCTTAAGCCCTAGAACACTGATGTAGGAGCATCGTAAGCAGCCAAGCGAGCGTGAAGGCAGAAGACAGCTGGAGGAGCGCAGCACACATTTTACACGTTTTGAAATGTTTTTGAAAAATTAAGAAGCGGATATTAATGTAATAGCTAGAAGTGTACTTGCATGTTGTAAACAGATCTTGAGTGATTGCTCTCCTCTGTCTATTGTATTAAGGCATTTATACATAATTAATGAAAGTAGGTAGATTTGAATTAAGAGATTAAAGAGTTTAGATTTGAATTAAGAGAATTAAGAGTTTAGAGAGTAGAAGTGCAAGAGAGCACAAAAATCGTACAAGGTCTGCGTAGGCTAGTTGACGCCTTGGAATTTATCAGCTAAGGTTGAAGAGTGAAGGACTGTTGTTGCCTAGAGTGCACAGAGTCGAAGAGGTCAAATACCCAAAAGCATTTGAAAGATTGCCGCAAGGAGTGTGTGCGGGAGTCCTTTTGAGGCTTGAGTTGCAAGAGAAATCTCAGGAGGGTTAGCACCTTTGAAGTGTTCAAAGGGAGATGGGGTCAAAGTCACCTTGTAGAAGTTAAGTTCCAGTGTAAGAACACCGTTTTTTTCATAGAGATTCAGAGGAAGAAATCGAATGGTCGGAATTCTCCATGGAGAACTCGCGAAGTCGCGAGAACCATAGGATCCAGAGGAGTTGCAGGGTGGATAAGGTTTGAAAGTCTGGAGTGCAAGCTAAATCCCTTGGTCACTCGAATTTTCGAATCAGAAAATGGATTATCGTGTGTGAAGATGAGGCGTAGAATTTTCGGTTCTTCGGAATTTCTGAGTTCGATATTTCGGGGGTCCTGGCGACAAGGAGTCGAGCATAGTGCAGCGAAAGTCCCGAAGTCACGACTCGCGATAGGATTTTGTCGTGGAATTTCAGAATTTCGGCACTTCGAGTGTCGGAAAACAGAGGAGTCAAGTATTGTGGGATCGAGAGTTTCGAACTCCCGGTACCCAGAAGCTTGAAATAACGCAGGTCGTTGGATCTAGTGAGGCTTATATCCGTTGATCCCTTTGGAGGTGCCATTTCGGAGTTCGGGGTTTCGGAGTGGAAGAGGAGCGCCTGTCAGAGGTTTGTTCAAGTCTTGAAAGCTAGGAAGCTTGAGCGATAGGTGGAAATAATCCACCTCAGAGACAGATTACAGCGGAGAAGACAGGTGGCATACTCATCGCCAGGCGGAGTCAAAACTTCATTGATTGTTTCGGGGTTTCGGGGGTTGGAGAGCGGGAGATTGGTACCCGGATTCGCGAAGTCTAAAACTTTGAATCGACGAAAAGTTTCGTTGGGGAGCTAGCCTTTGTTGAACGCATCATGGTTTGACATTTCGACAGTTTCAAAGACAAGAGTCGGGGGTCTTTGCACCAGAACTCTCGAAGTCGCGAAATGCGATACAACTGTGGAGGAGGATGCGACCAAGGATTTCAACAATTCGATATTTTTGGTTTCGGAGGGTTGAAGAGTCAGAAACTCAACAACAGGATTCACGAAGTTGCGAAACTCGAAGTCCCGATTTGGAAAAAGGCGCGATCGTATTGTTGGTCAGGAGATTCAGGTTGATGCCTTGTGTTTGAACACGCGGGCATACCTATAAGGACCTATGGAAAACACTATTGTGTGTGTGTGGGATTCCCTGTGGAGGAGTCGAAGAGTCAAATTGAATCAGGGTAGATTTAGAATGATCCTGTGCAGATCTTGGCCCGAGGGTCGGGGGTCTACATCAAACACTAGCACCCAAGAGAGGTGTGCACCTTTGCCAAAGATAAGTACTTGCTGAAATTTCCAAAACACCTAAGTGTGTGTGTGTCTACAATGAAAGATTTACTTTTACTTATATGAGACTTGTCCTATCAACTGAAGTGTCTATTGGAACAATAGGGCCGACCTCACTTAGACATATTAGTTATTCATTATTATAATAATTAATATTAATATTAATATTAATATTAATTATCTTTTACTTTTTATCTTTAGACACAATAGGGTAGGGTCGACCTGTACCCTTTACAAAATAACTAGGGTTACAAGTAGGTCTGACTCTTGAACAATATATAGCAAAGGATTTGATACACCCACTAATGCTCATCCACTAGGGGCACATCCATAGGGATTCCATGGACTTGATTCACTGCATTACACAAATGAACTAGGTCTTCACATGTTCACCTGTGCTCGTCCACATGCACGTCCACTCTATAGATATGCTTTCCCACTGCCACCAGCAGGAGGATCATCTGGAGTCTTCTCGTCAACTCTGTTGTTTCTCAAAGGATTCCATCACATCATCTTCATTTATGTTCACATGATGATGTGCCCAACACTTTTGGGATTTCCCACGTTCACCTTGTGCTCAACCACATGCACATCCTAACTCAACAGATCTCTTTTACATCGGATAATCATCTGGAGTTTTTCTCACTCACGTCACAGAGGAGGCCATCTCTACGTTCCTGACTCTATCCCAGGCAAGAACCACGAACCCTTCATAGGGGATTTATCTCAAGTTTGTAATATGAGATAACGACTTCACATAGCTGCTATGTTCCACATCTCATAGGTTTGTAAGCTGAAGGATGTCTCCCATAGTTGCATTCATCAACACTCCCTCTCAACTAGGGAGGCATTCTTCATCAAGCCAAGTCTCATACCAGTGTACTCTGAATTTTATTTTTGGCTAAGATCATCCACACTCCCTTTTAACTCAGAAGGAGTTCCTCACCAAGTAAATGTTTGGTGTAGAAGTTTGCAATTTGCTCAGGTGGAGAAAGGTACTGCAAGTATACAATTTTCTTCTAAATCATATCTCTGACATAAGAAAATTTTATCTCTCTGTATGACAATCCATTAGGAAGCTCTGGGTTCTTTAAGAATATTTATATACGGCTCTTTGTCATCAACATAGGAACCATCTCATGGTCAAGTAGATATGTCAGAAGTATGTGAAGCCACATTGCTTCACACACTTACTGCTATATACTCTGTCTCTAATGAACTTAAGGCTACAAAGTTATGTTTCCTACTGCAATAGGAAACCATGGAAGACTTCAAGGTAGAGCATCAACCGGAAGGGATTTTCTAGTTCACTGAAGATTTTATTAGTCATCTGTCATACCTTTTGTCCCAAGAAGTAGTGAATAATACTCAGATTCTTCATCTTGAATTTAGAAATCAAGGATTAATTGTAACAACAACGCTTTTTGAATAGGTCATTAGGACCAGGCTTTCATCACCAATACTGTAATGATATAAGTTTGGATCATCAACACTCTTGTTTGAAATCTAGACTTATCAAGAATCCATTTATCTGATATAGTTTTCAACTCATGGATGGAAGTGTATATGGTTCACTGGATCAGTTGTTTCATTATAGACAACTCCCTATGTTTGAGAGAATCCTTTGGATATAGATCTTGTTTTGTATTACCTTGATACTTTCATTAACTGCATGCTTTACCACATGTTTTACTTTCTGGTCCTTGAATAATATCTTATGCACCATCCTATTAAAGTATATTGGTACTCTTCTGTTATGGCATTTGGCCATACTGGTTCTCTTGTTTTTTTTCTAAGACATGGAGTCTTATCATCAATGAAGTGTCTCATGACTGGAGAATAGCTTTGAAAAACTCTTTTACTTTCTCGGAGGGTGCCTTGAGAAGCTTGTATGATTTTTTGTCTCTTGCATAGCGAGTCTAGGTAGGCATTTTATGCCTTACTACAATATCAATTAGCATATCAACTAAAGCAACTGGATCAACTAGAATAATGTCTTTCTCCCTCTGAACTGCTGAAGGGAGAGAAGGTATAGTCTTACTGCCAATCTCCATCTGAGATTCTCTGGATCTTTGAAAGACTATCTCTTCTTCAAGGACAACGTTTCTATTTGTCTCAATCTGTCTCCGACTAGGGATGTCGATTTGGAATGTCTTTGAAGATTCATTGTATCCTTTCTTTCTAAAGGATCTAGATTGGACTTCTTCTCTTTGGGTACATGAAGATACACTGGGCACCCAAATAACCTGAAGTGTTCAATCTCAAGCTTCACTCTGGTGAAGGCTTCTATTCTGGTGAAGACTCTTTTTCTGAACATATATTGTGTCATGCATGCTTCTGCCCATGAAATCATAGAAGGATTATGATCATGCATTATTGCATTGATTGTCTCAAGGATGGTTATATTCTTCCTCTTTCTCAAATAGTTTTGACTCCCTTTGAGTCAATGTGACTCCCTCTGAAGGATAAGCATCTTCCTTTGTTCTTGACCTGTCTGGAACAAGAAAACCAGAGGAACCAAAACAAGAATATCTACTAAAGGTGAATAATGAGTACATCTCTAGAATCAAAACAATTTTAAGGATTGTTATCACAACTACAACACCTATTTGTAATGTAGAAAACTTTAGAAATATAAGTTAGAGGAATGAAAATTACAATAATCAAACCTGGAGTCTTCACTTCCACTGTGTTTTCTCCTTCACTCAAGATAACAAGTGTTTTCTTCAACCTATCTTTTGTACTAGGACAATATTCTATCTTAACAGAAGGTTGGGTTAGAGAACAAACTCTATGATCTCAACTTTAATCCATCTAATATCTTGACTTTAATTTTTACCAAAGATTACTATGATGGTCATAGCTTCAACATGCAACCTAGATCAAATAAATGTCATAACAAATAGATGCATGTCAGAGTAATCAAACCTGGGTTTCATTATTCTTCTGAATGTGTTGGATCTTGAGATCCTTCTGGATCTATGACAAGAGATCCATTCTCCTACAAATACCCTTTAAATCTTAATACTTTAAACATATGTGAGTACATACCTCTGATATAATTTGTAGGTAGTGGCACCATATGGTATCAGTAGTAATATTTACCAACTTCTTAAAAGACTTCAAGGGTGACTGCAACTAGTACAACAAGTGATACTGCAACTGCAATTGATACTACAACTGATTCTAAAGCTGCAACTACAACTTAGGGTTTTATGAGGAAACCCTAATTTTTCAAACTTCAAATTTTGAAATTTTGATCTAGGGGATATATGCGTTGGGCTGAGGCGAGTAAGATGGTGCAGTCAGATTTATGAAAATCCAAATTTTACCCCCTCAAACTTGACCAACGAATTTCTGGACTGGTGCTTCTGGTTTTCTAGTACTTCTGGTTTTCTGGTACTTCTGGTACTCGGGTACTTCTGGTACTTTGTGAAAACTAGGGTTTCACTTTTTGGGAGATCTACCCACTGAAAAGGTGCGCTGACTGTTGAAGGTGCCAGAGAGTTCCTTGGGTTAGGGCACACTTTTTCTAGATGGTTTTAGTGAAAATATTCTTCAATAAAAGCTGTTTCATATGCGACAATAATGATGTTTTCCTTTTTCTTGTGGAGAATCCTTGTGCAATGGGTTCTTTCAAGGCGGTATGCTCTGATACCATGTTGAGTTTTCATAAGCTAGGTTAAGCATGTAGTTCATTTTAATTTCATCATGTCTTAACCATAAAGAAGAATATTCTGAAGCGAGATCACAAGAAGAAACACCATGCATGAGAACACAATATATATCTAGAAGCCTTCTCAAACAAAGGGAGAAAAAAATGAAATCGCTGCTATATTCTTCCAAGAAAAGACTAACTCCTTTGCCAAGAATGAATTAGCACAGAAGGTTCTTTAAGCCCTAGAACACTAAGCGTAGAGGTGTGCACCTTTGCCAAAGAAAAGTACTTGCTAAAATTTCCAAAACACCTAAGTGTGTGTGTGTCTACAATGAAAGATTTACTTTTACTTATATGAGACTTGTCCTATCAATGAAGTGTCTATTGGCACAATAGGGCCGACCTCACTTAGATATATTGGTTATTCATTATTATAATAAGTAATATTAATAATGTCAATAATTATCTTTTACTTTTTATCTTTAGACCTGATAAGGTTAGAAGTAGGCACGTACCCTTTACACAATAACTAGGGTTCTGAGTGTGACACATCCACTATCATTTTTTTTTTTGGATTAATCTCCCTCAAATGGGAAATGCCCCTTAGAGGAGGTTGCAATAGCGATATACCCATTCCCGATTCAATATTGGGTTTCCGGGGTTTTTAATGTCAAAATTCATTCACCCCATAACTCGCGATCCTCCAAATCCCTAAGCGCTCCTTAAGCATTCGCTCCATAGGCTAAGCCAGTGATTCACTTGTCTTTATGACAGTGGTCTTAACTTCTTTCGGGCTACTCTTATCGGAGTTTGAGTTTCTGATGCCATTAACTCCACGAGTCCTCGGGCTTCAGCGACTCTCTGTTTCGATATGCCCCTAACGCGGTAGCCCTCTAGGCTATACAATAGCCCATATGACCATTTACCCTAGGACCACAGCCATATAACCTTCCCCAAAACCACGATCTCCGATTTTGTGATGTGATTAAGCCCTAATCAAACATCCATTAATTAATCACTTTTATCGAAGGGTTTAAGTTAATTGCGTCGGCTTTTAGGGTTCACGATTTCATTAGAATAGATCGCCGTCCATGGGATTCATGATTTTCCGATGGCTCCGATCATTGCCCGCTGTCTAAGATCGAGCGGTCCGATCTCATGGGAAATCACATATCGCGATTCTGTGTGACATGGTCTTTGTGTGCCCAAATACTCCAATTCCCCGATTCCGTCTTGTCCCGGATTGACATGCGTCAGGAAATGATGGGGCGGTCTTTGCTCGTCTCCTGTTGTTTCGGTGTTTGGACTTATGAGTTTGAGAAATGCAAAGAGGTTTACGATGTCTCTGAGAATCCCGATACTGCAATTTCAAGCGTGTTGGATCGCGACCGCGGCGTCCCTCAAATGATGGGCCGATGCGGATTCGGAGAATCGGCGTGCTCGCGATTTTCGCATGCGGGAAATCTCTTGTCTCAGGAACTCGATTCTGCCGACTCCGGAGCTCGCCGGGGAGCCTGCATACGTGTCCTGCGGAGGTTATATAGATGCAACTCTTCCCGATCCAGCGACTTACGGGATTTCTACTCGGATCGTCGGCGGATCATTTTCCTCCGCCTGCAGCCCACCCTGCGCTTGGCAAATGCGGCTTCTCACGGATCAACGGTGGCGGGGAATGTGACGAGATCTAATGGTCTAGGTTTGTTCTTTTGGGTCTTGGGATTTCACGATCCCAATTTCTCATTGCTAACGATGAGAGAAAATCGATAGCAGCTTAGCGTTACTTTTCGTCAATAATGGTCGTGAATGACTATAGTTCTCAGGCAGATCTCACCCATCGGCGGGTGCTCCTCAGCATACTATCTTGGAACCTTAAAGAATCGTTCCTCCTAGATGCCGAGGGTTAATAAGGAAGCGATAGCGTTCGGAGTTTTTTTGGGTTCTTAGTGAACCTTTCAAGGAGAAAATCTTTGTGAAGAGATCCCCTCTGAGGTATTCGGGAGGATAAGAAAACAACTCCCCAAAGGACGGCGGGCATGATTAAGATTCATTTGTCAGCATTAATAGAGTAGGTTTCGGTGTTAAGCATATATCAACTAATTCATATCAAACGTTACGCGAACACTTTCATTTTGCAATCCTTTACAATTTCATAGTTGTGTGAACTAATATCTACTCCTTATCGTGATTACTACCGCGAGACATTACTACAAAGGAAGACATGTACCAATCCACGAGTTTATGAATACATGTGACGACATATAAATTCAAGATACAATATAAGCAAACCACTTATCAGAAATAAGTTCGGCAATGAAAGCAACCGCTGGCGAGAGGGGTGCTTCGTTTCCATAACCATTAGTGCGACTCCTTGGATTTACCACTAGACTTACCGGGCGCTGAGACCACGATGTCTTGAGACCTGCGTCTATATAGATGCCCGTGTCTAGGAGCGAAGGTTGCAATTCCCCTCCTCTGCGATCACTCACTGCATAGAGCTGCCAGAGTTCACCTCGCGATACGCCCACGTCAATGCGTTCCATCCATCACGCCTTGTCCACCTTTCGAGGACAGGTGTAGCGATTACCCATGCGGTGAATTAGGTCATGATATTTCGGATGGGCAGTCCCGCCTCCCATCCTCATCAGGCCATCCTTCCCTCTGCAGGCTGCCAGAATACATTAAATTCGAGCTAATGACGGCTTTTTCGTTCTCGGGCGGTGCGGGTAAATACGGTGTTTTAATTCTTGGTGGAAGTTAGCAGCCCTCTTTCAAGGTGCCCTCCACCACCATCGTGGTCTCTTTTGCGCACATCCTCTGTAGTGCCATAAATTCAAAATGTCATTTACATCACATATTCATATATGAGTTTTGCCATAGTCTTTCAAACTGTCATTTACATCACATATTCATACTTATGAGTTTTGCCATAGTCTTTGGCCAGTTCAGTTATATTTACAATCTGGGGGAAACAGGGTGTTACATACAGGTAGGTCTGAATCTTGAACAATATATAGAAAAGGATTTGATACACCCACTAGTGCTCATCTACTAGGGGCACATCCATAGGGATGGCATGGACTCGATTCATTGCATTACACAAATGAGCCAGGTCTTCACACATTCACCCATGCTCGTCCACAGACACGTCCACTCTACAGATTTGCTTTCCCACTGCCACCAACAGGAGGATCATCTGGAGTCTTCTCGTCAACTTTGTTGCTTCTCAAAGGAGGCCATCACATCATCTTCATTTATGTTCACATGATGATGTGCCCAACACTTTTGGGATTTTCCACATTCACCTTGTGCTCAATCACATACACATCCTAACTCAACAGATCGACTTTACATCATATAATCATCTGGACTTATTCTCACTCACGTCATGGAGGAGGTCATCTCTATGTTCTTGATTCCGTCCCTGGTAGGAACCATGAACCCTTCATAGGGGATTTCTCTCAGGTTTGTAAGCTGAGAGAAAGACTTCACATAGCTGCTATGTTCCACATCTCACAGGTTTGTAAGCTAGAAGATGTCTCCCATAGTTGCATTCATCAATACCTAGTACGAGCGTAAGTGCTTATTACCCACCAAAATGAATCTTGGTACGAGCATAAGTGCTTTCATTATTGATGGTTTCAACTCTATAACCAAAACATTGTCAAATTAAACCATAAGTAATTTTGTATTGCAATATATATCTTTGACTTCTTCTCCATAAATGAATTGTAGTCATTGTTAACTATGCTATTCAGTGAAATGTTACTAACTGCTTATATGTTTTAGTTCAAAATGTCCAATGGAGCGAGAATGAGATTCCAAAAATCTTACAAACTAGCTATAATATCATCTCGCATGCCCAAATGATTTTTTCCTGTATTCATGAATGTTTTACAGTTTTAACTCACATTTTGCATTTCAAATAGTAGAGATCCTCTAAAGAATCAAATAATGTTTTGTTTCTATGTTCTGATCATCACATTCAATACTTTGTTGGTCATATTCAATATTATGTCACTACAACTCTCTTAGTAGGTACTAAGCTACTATGTAGCCATGTTTATTTAGTTTTTGTTTGTATAAACTTTCTCTTGTATTAATATTTTTTAATATTAAAATATTGATGTTATTGAGTTGAAAGGTGAGGTGTTTTAGAGTTTAGTATGGAGAAGGTATTATTAGTTAATTAAGTTTACAAGAATAAATGAGTCCAATTTGAATTCATATAAATCCAATTTTTTCATTTCTCTCGATCAAGATTATCTAAAATTCTATATATCTCAATATTCAAAATAAAGAATTTTACATATAACAAGTTTTGTTAGATCATGTGATACAATCTACTCACTCTTAGTGTTAGATCCTGTGATACGATCTACTCACTCTTAGTGTTAGAATTTCAATCCAAAAATCAAATGTAGGCAAAAAAATTCCTAATTTACTAAATTCAATAGCATAATCATGCAATTCTAAAAGATTCACCCCTAGAGCGGTGAGAGTGGTCCATATCTCAAACCCTACTATCATTATATACATGTGGAATTAGGTCTATCATCGCAATTTATTGGAGCATTTATGTTAAGGACAAAAATAACCCATATCTCAAACCCTACTATCGTTATATACAAGTGGGATTAGCTCTATCATCACAATTTCTGGGAGCAATTATGTTAAAGAAAAAAAATGTGTTCAAGAATACTATCATCACAATTTCTGGGAGCAATTATGTTAAGGAAAAAAAATGTGTTCAAGAGTATATAATATTCTTGAAATAGAACCCTTTTCATTTTTTTCTTAAATATGATTTATCGAGAACGCCGATGCTTTTGGAATCCTATTGGGTGAGACTAACAATTACACTTCCCCAGCGCAGACGTTTATTTCATATGGGCAATTCTTCTTATTAGTGTTTAGAATTAATGCTAATAGCCCTAGATCAAATCAGATTTGTACAATTTGTTGGAATATCATATTCTTAATTAAAATTATTTTCAAAATATTAAAAGGAAAAAAATCATATACTTTTAAAATTTATTCACATTTATATAAATACTTAAGATATCTTAAATATAAATATCAAATCAGATTTTTACAATTTTTTGGATTATCATACTCTCGATTAAAATTATTTTCAAAATATTAAAAGGAAAAAAATCATATACTTTTAATATATATTCACATTTACATAAATACTTAAGATATTTTATTTATAAATATATATATATAGGAAGATAAGTTTTTTTGCAAATCTATCATTAGAGTGAACAAAATGAAATTTTTTTATAAGAATATAAGTTATTTTGAGATGTTATAGAATTATAACCAACCAAGATTTGTTTTGATTCCATATTTATTGTTCTAAAAGAGATTTGTACATGGAGAAATTTGATCTTTCTGAACACTTGATATATCCAGAATTAAAATGAATATAAACTAGTGTTTATCTTTTCCTCACTTATATTGAGGACTTGTTTATTTTGGAAAGAAAATATATTCTTCATTTCATTCTTTTATGAGATTTTATGATGTCGTGGATTTGCATTAAAAATTTACTTTTTAAATTAAAAAATATTGTGTAAAATTAACAATGTCAATTGGGAAAGAATAATCTTAAAAATAAAAAAAATCTTTGAAATATTTACTAATATTAAATTTAAGTTTTAAAATAATTATAATAAAATCAATTTTAAATTATATTAAATTTATTTTTTAAACTATTTATAATAAAATCAATTCTATATTTTATTAACTTTAAATTTTAAAATATTTATAATAAAATCAATTCTATATTATGATAATTCAAAAAATAAAAAATAAAAATATTGAGAACTTTTATTTTCAAATTATTTAAAAGAAAATATAAATCTATAAATCTAATTAGCTAACTTAAAGTTTATAGATCTTTTTTAAGCAAAAATGAGTCTATAGATTTCTATTCATAGTATACATAAAAATACATCTATAAGTTTGGGAGGTCTGCCAAAAAAAAAAAACCATACTTCTTACCCTGTACTGATAAGTTTATTGAGATTTTCATGTTTATCTTCACCATATATCTGAGTTCCACTATACCAAAATAATTGAGTTCTACTATACCAAAATAGTTGAGTTCTACGGATCCAAAATAACTCAGAGCTTTGTCATGGGCTGGACCAGAGTCTCCAAAGAGCATTACTAAGGACCAAAAAGACAAAAATGTTGACTAACATTTAAACTTCCTACATACTTAGGGGGAGGAATGAATATAATATGAGGCCGCTTCTAGCTTTCGGTTGGTTGGGTGCATTGCATTGTTGGCCAGACATATCTCAATCTGCTTATTGGTCTCTAGAGTGTCATCATACACTTGAATTGAATGCTCACAGATTCTGTCATGAGCGCCTCTGTGCTATGGACAAGCTTTCTACGCATCCTGAGTGTTCGAGGAATTTTCATGAAAAATGATTCCATATATAGCCTTTCAAAATAATTCAAACTTGGCCTCCAAAATGTGAATTATCTGGCGAGTGGCCTTATTCTCCAGTTCTTGCTGAGCTACAACCTACACCACCATGGATTTAGTCATCTAGTAAGCCTTCACAAGGAATAATTACTCAATCTCATTGGTTCTCATTTGACCTAGGTCCATCACCTAGTCGTTTTCCACTAGGAGAATGTCTTCTTCCATGGTGTCCTTTCATTTCTTAAGGACTAATTCTTGCATATTAGCCACAACTCGTTTTTATGTTGTTGTGCATAGGCAGTTGAACCGATTTCTAGCTTCCCCTGATGCCCTTTATGCTTTGTTACTAGTCATGGGAGCAACCTTAGGAGGTTGCTTCCCCTCCCCTCTTTTTTTTGCTCGGGAAGACTTCCTAGCATAGAGGTGGACTGGATATATATTGGAACTCTGTGACACCCTAAGTCCATGGATTTTTTTTGAGACCAAATTTCTATCCTCGGTTCACTCAAAGATGGAAAATAGAAAATGAGAAGGTTGTCCTTTGTTTCTGATGGTTCACAACTTGTGGCACTCCACACAACACAAAAAGAGCGGTCCCAGGTGGAGATGCACCCTTGGGTCCCCCGCGACCTTACCACTCTCAAACTAGTTAAATCCTGAGAGAGCTCACCTAAAGCATAATATACTATTTGATGATAGACCTTGGTGGATCTAAGTGAGCTCACCCACCCCCTCTTAAAGATAGGTATCCCTGACCGTAAAAATGAGTTACTCTCTGGCTTCCACTTTCTCCCATAATTACCCGAATTGATCCAGTTCATTCAAGCCCTAAACTAGTCATGCTTGTTCATAATGGCACCTGGAGTGGTTATGTATGTCAAGGTCGTTAACCTACCTAAACCCTTCAATGGGATCATCGTAGGACCTTGAGGTCATATTTGCATTATATCAAATGTCTTCTCCCGACGATAATTGTCTACCTTTCTTGTTTCAAGCCATATATATTGGTTCTCTACCATCTATACAGACTCTCGTCTAGCCACTCGGGGGAGCTGCATGTATCATGTTGACGTGTGGGTCTCTGATAGACCCACTATAAATTCTCTTGTTTCCAGAGTTGTCTCCCCATGTGTGAGAGGGTTTTCTAGCTAATTTAAACATGTTAAGTTTTCTTGGAGTTCACCTGGGCCCACATCCTCCTAATGCATATGGGTCTCTTGAAGGGATTTTCCCATCGCCACATTTTCCATGAAATATTATACTGAGTTGGTATTTCTTCTGGCGTGACTAGGGATGATGGTTGAGGTGCCCCGAATGGCCAGAGCTACCTCTGAAAGTACAAAAGATAATCATCAATTTGTCGAGACTTGGTCTGGTTACTTTCCATTAATGATTTTCCAAACCGGTGAGGTGAGGATTTGGGAGTCCCCTTCCACTATGAAAGTTATGTACCCGAACTCTGTTGTTATTTTTAGACCTGAGAGAATCCCTGCAAGATCAGCTCCATTTTTTGTGTTATATCCTAGTATGGTGGAAAAAAGGCTTATAGTCTATCCTGCAGAATCTCAGAAGAGACCTCTGGCCCTTGCTGGGCCGAGATTTCCCTTTGAAGCCCCATCAAAGTTCAGTTTTAGGAATCTCAATGGAAGGGGCTCTCATTTATCCGTTATCTGATTTTTTTTAAAGTGGTCCATTGATGGATGGATTGGGAGATCACTTTTGTGAATGTTCCAATTTTTAAAAATATTGCTTTCAGTCCCAGTTGGAAACCAGTCTTCTGGTTTCCAGGGGACCATGGCCATGGTCTCTAGAATGTTAACGTGAATTCCTTGCCAAATTTGGTTTGGATGGAGTTGTTGTTGGTTGAAGATATTTTTATTCCATGCCTTCTGTTAGCACTGATAGTCACACTTAGAATTCTATGAGTGCAATCCCAGTACCCATCAAAATGTGGAAGATAAAATTTGTAGTAAATGAAAAATGGATGAAAGATTCTGAAAATAATGTCAATCACAGTTTACTTCACACAATATGCACTAGAAAATAAGGCTCTTAATAACTTTGATCAAGGTTATAGAAAATAGGATGAGTAGGTGGAAGACTTAATAAGAAGAATCTGATATGCCTATCATCTACATCCGGTAGTATGACAGACATATAAGGAAGACCTCTATGAAATAAGATATTCACATAATCAAAGATAAAAATTATGATATATTTTCACAAGTACCACAACAGATCATCTATTGCAATAAAGATACAACTCATTCAACTGAACCTTTCAATGGACTCTAATCAAAATTAGATAGAAATAAGATGATAAGAAAAAAGAAATGACTTCCATTATCCAAAGGATCTTAAGTCCAATACATATAGTAAGAAGTGCTCTTCTGCTACATAGACAATGTAAAATATATGAGTCTCTATCACTCCATTTGAACCCTGATTCAGTCTTACAATTCCTATATTATATCTAAGGATGTCATTCACAACTTTACAATTAGAATAAAAACCTTCCTAGGATTCTTGTGCCTTCAAAGGGGTGAGGCAACAGGTGGACAAGTGAAGATAACATACTGTTATTTTCCTAGAAAATGTTGTCAATGTTCATAACATTCATTTATGGTTGATGAAGTGTCATTTTGGGAGCATATTCCTTTGTAAAGTGGCCACCCAGTTCACAACTAACCCTTTATACATTTGGCATGCATCCATCGAACACCTGGCCAGTTGTTCCTCCACCAAAAATCCTAAATCATGAGTTTGCAGCACAACGCTGCGAATTGTCCTAGTCCAAATTGTTTTGTGATTTTTTGGATGCTTGAATTCTTGAAAATGTTATGGAAGATGATAAATGGTTGAAGATAATGTATTTAACCATAGTCAAGCTACTGCAAATGATATAACTCTCATTCAAATCACTAAAATGAAGCAAACATGAACCTTACCAAGACTAAGGTTTCTTCAAATCTTCATTGTCTTTCTTGCAACCCATGAAATCAGTGATACTTGGTGATCACATAATGTTGTAGGGGGCCTGTACAGGTGATGATATCATCATTGTATGATCATAGTTACGACAAAAACATGCATTACCATATCATAACAAATTCTTCAAAGACCATTGTAATGCATATAATCACAGTGATGAAATCAATACAATTTCTTTGAAAAATTGATTCTTCAACTTGTTGGAAGATTGGTTGTTTCCATTGATGTCAACCCTATTCATTGGTTTTGGACCGCAATATTGATGAAGGTATTTAGAAATGAAGGACACTTCACATGCAGACACACCACCCATGGATGGATAGTATACATCATGTTGTTTCCGGTGGTAGGTGGCACGTCATGTGGATCCTCATGGTTGAGGAGACATAAATTTTTGAAGATGACAAATTGAATTGAAGAAGGAAGTATAAGTCGACCCTAAAGATAATTAAAGAAAAGAATTACAAAATAAGAAAGTGTCAGGTCGGCCCTAATGTTAAAAGGAAGTGACATAAAGGGTATAAATACATATCATTATACATTCATTTGAAACACACACAAGTCGAATTTCAGAGGAAATCTAAAGTAAAGAAGGTCGGATTTCAAGGGAGGATGAAGTATTTTGGTCATTACAGGTCATTTTACCATTTTCTCTATAAATGTTTTGTAGAACAATTCATATGGTGAAATTGTTATGGTATTGAGAAGACATATCTAGGTACCTGTGGTAAAAATTTAAGCTCTTTATTCACTATAATTTTGGAGATACACTCTGTGGAAGATGGGGTTTTTGACTAGTCCTAAAGCTAGTCATAAACATGTGTTTCGGGTAAACTAGTTAGAATTTCTTCATAGAGAATCCAAATGAAGTGAGACCAATTTCATTGGAAATAGTAAGGGCTATATTTTCTTGTGTGCGAATTTCAGAATCTGATGTTAAATATTGAGCACGGGGCAATCTGTACAAGTTCGCTCTCCTGAATAAACCAGAATTGAATAAGGTCTACCATTCTCTCTATAACTTATTTTTGGGGAGGATTCAAGAAGTGAAAATTGGAGGAGTTTCAGAGAATACATTGAGTTTTATTATCTAAAGGATCATAATATTCTAAGTGAAAATTTTCAAAATTTGAAGAAGTCTCAGGAAGCATTATCTGGTTCTATGTGATGGTTAGTTGATGGTGATGATTTAATGAAAATTTTTATTATCTCTCATATATTCTTGGGTGGAAGGAAGGGGCAAGTATGGAGAGGTCAACCATCTCTTTATATTGGAGGATTCTATCTTCTTTTTGAAGGTTTATCCCTCCCTTTATATTTGGAAGTTGGAGCTACCTTTGGAAGTCATTACTTCCCTTGAACAATAACTATTAATTATTTATCATATATTGTACATGGTTTATTGTGGTGTATTGGTGTAACTCTTATACTATTGTTCATTGATCATTGGATATAATTGAATGGTTTAAGTATAAGTTGATTTTTTTTTTAAATTGTACTTGATACTAATTCACCCCCCTTTCAGTATCAACACAACTAACTCTCTGAAGTTGGAAGAATATTCTGAAGATCTCTGACAGATAATCGTTGTGTTGATGAAGTAAAATTCACACCTTATCACCCAACATGTGCCCAACAAATTTTCAAAAATAAACTTCAAGGAACTTTTTTTTCCAAGAAAGAACGTTTTAGATCCTTCCCAAAAGGAGTTGGGCCTTTACCAACTAGTTTCCAATATCCCTGTTGAAGTGCCTATGCCTACTCATCAGTTCCACTTTGTAGTAATAATATTCTTTTTCAATTCAACAGCCAGAGAGCAGAATTCAACATGCTCCAACTTAGACACTTAATCTAGGGAAAGGCCCTTAAGGCGCTTATCTAAGTACAACTTGTTGGAAGTTGTTGGTTCTTGGGACAACACGAATCGAAAACCATCAGAGGAATCTTCTGCAATATCAATGAGATTTTCAGACCACCCATGAGCACTAACGAGATCTTCCTTAGCGCCTTCAACACTCAATCTTGGAACCTGCAAGTTTAAATTGAACTCCATTTCTTAGCATTCGACGTAACACTTGGCTCTTTGTTGCTTGAACATGGCACTTGGAGGCGCTGTAAATATTCACCCAACCCCTTATGGTTCTCCTTGTGATCGCAGATGGTTCTCAAGCATCAACATCTCCAACACCTGCAAATCTCGGTAGCTGGAACCTTCATCGAACACTTGATAGCTACTCTTTCCATCACAGCATGATGTTAGCACTTTGAATATGGGAATGAAAAAAGATTCAAATATTTTTCGAATTTGACATAAGATTTGGTGAAGGAGATAAAATTTTAATGGTGCGCATTTGAGAACTAACATTGGCTCCAAATGGGATGGAGGTCTCCCTATGAGGCTCCAATAACCTAGTAGTTCCAGTGACCTTATCCATTGGTCTATGCAATCATTTGTGCAACCAACCTCTGTAACACTTCCAAAATCTACCACTTATTCAATCAAATTGATAAACTTGTTGCAAACAAACCTCATACTGCAAATCTGATCACACTGTGCAAACTGAAGAAAATCAAATGCTCGGGAAGTGAGCTTATTACATACACTACCCTATTCTAACCAGATCTCCAATTTGCTCAAGTAAATGCAAATTTCCACAACAACCATTCAAGTAACTTCATGAATGAATGCATCTCATCTCTGCCACTGATTAAATAACACAAATATAATAGCAACCATAGATACTTTTTCAAAAAATCATACTCATCCACAAGTGCTGGAGAAATGATGAAGTCTGGAATCTTCAAAAAATTTGAAAGATATGACTCCAATAAAGCTACTACTGGATCCTCAAAACGAGGATCACGATCATGTTGATTCAAAAAAATATTTCCAATACATACATTCCCCTTTGCTGGGAAAGTGTTGATCTCCTTGTTCTTTCGATATCAGCTCTTGATCATCAAGAGTGACATTTTCCTCTCCAGAATAATTATCACATGATAATTGTATAGTAGGAGCTAAAATATTCTGATTATGATCAACTAAATATATGTATTTATCTATACAATCATCCTTTACTGCATGATCAAAATGATTTGGAAAATGATCATAAGCATGATGTACATCCCCATCCATGAAAAAATCTGGAAAAAAAATTGAAGAATTTTGTTCCAAATCTGAATCATACTTACATTCCTCTTGTTGCTCCCGTGCATGAAAATCTTCAAAGTAAGCCTGATCTTGAATCCTCTTGCAAGAAAAAATGTTCTCCTCAACTTATTCAACATCCTCAAACAACCGTCTTAATGATGAATATTTCCTTTCTCTCAGGAAAAGGACAAGATCAAGATGTTGAGTTGCTACATAGTAAACCATGGAAACAATATTGGAAGGCCATATCTCCAAAGGCATGTTGTAATAAATACTATAAAACCTCATGTTGAAAGTAGCCAAATATTCTTCCTCCACTCTCCTCAAAGCATGAAAATCATCTAGGTATTGATCAAAGGACTTATTCTCACCCCAATAATTTGAAAATGTATCATATAACTCAATCCATGAACCAATGGAATCAACTCACAAACTCTTAAAACAGAAAGCAACACCCCCAAACACGGATTAGGAAAATAACCTCATGGTGACATCTTCATGTACTATTTCAAAATTATCAACAAAGTTCTCAAAGGATCCCAAATGTGTGTTAGCTGTAACATGATCCTCTCTAGTAAACTGGGGAAGATACTCAACAAATTTAAGAGGGTGATGATGAAGGTGAGATGGCAGCCTGAGGGGTTTAAACATTTTCTCCTTGATTCTAGACTGAAATTTTGTGGGATGAAAACGAGGTTAAAAAAACTGATTGCAAGGCTCGACAATGATGGTAGTAGGTGATGATATCTAAGAAGGTAACAAATCAATTTTATCATCGTCATGGTTACAAGGATGAGCATGTTCAGGAATAATTGACATATAAACTCCGTTCTTCTCAATAAGCTGAGGTGAGGAGACATGATCAACATCTATAGGACATGCAAAATGGATACTTTCTTCTTCCAATTATGGATATACAAATGAAGACTTATGGACATCCAATAGACAAAGCATAGGATGATCCTCTTAATATGTAAAGGGAAAGACAAGAATGAACTGATGAAAAACAACAAAATTTCATGGAGAAAACTAATGAACTGATACCTACTTTTTCCCTTCCATCTTTTCATCTTTTTGTCAGCAAGATCCTTCCTCCAGTGGAGTCTTTGATTGTGGAGTTTCCAGGTAGATGATTACAGTCAATTTCTATGTCTCTCTCTTGTCTACCATCAAGAGCTGGATCTATGTCATTCTCCTAGGGAAACTTGCTTCACACTTCATTCCTCGACAACAATGCCAGGAATGTTATCATTGAGAGTCACACTCAAACTGCTATGAGTGCAAGCCTAGTACCCATCAAAATGTGGAAGATAAAATTTGTAGTAAATGAAAAATGGATGAAAGACTCTAAAAAGAATGTCAATCATAGTTTACTTCACACAATATGCACCAACAAATAAGGCTTTGAATAAATTTGATCAGGTTTATAGAAAATAGGATGAGTAGGTGGAAGACTTAATAATAAGAATGTGAAATTCCTATCATCTACATCTGGTAGTATGACAGACATATAAGGAAGAACTCTCTGAAATAAGATCTTCTCATAATCAAAGATAAAAATTATTATATATTTGCACAAGTACCACAACAGATCATCTATTACAATAAATCTACAACTCAATCAATTGAATCCTTCAATGGGTTGTAATCAAAATTAGACAAAAATAATATTATAAGAAAAATAAATGACTTCCATTATTCAAAGGATATTAAGTCCAATACATACAGTAAGAAGTACTCCTCTATTACATAGAATGTGTACACGATATGTGTCTCTATCACTCCATTTGAACCCTGCTTCAGTCTTACAATGTCTATCTTATAGCCTAGGCAGTCATTGAAATATTTACAATTCGAATAACAACCTTCCTAGGATTCATGTGACTTCAAAGGGGCAAGGCAACAGGTGGACAAGTGAAGATAACAGACTGTTATTTTCTTGGAAAATGTTGTCAATGTTCATAACATTCCTTTATGGTTTATTAAGTGTCCTTTTGGGCGCATATTCCTTTGGAAAGTGGACATATAGCTCACAACTAACCCTTTATACATTTGGAATGCATCCATCGAACACCTAGTCAGTCATTCATCCACCAAAAATCCCAAATCATGAGTTCGCAACATAGCGCTGCGAACTATCTTAGTCCACTTTGTTTTGTGATTTTTTTTATGCTTGAATGCTTGGAAATGTTATGGAAGATGATAAATGGTTGAAGAGAATGTATTTAACCATATTCAAGCTAATGCAACTGATATAACTCTCATTCAAATCACTAAAATTAAGAAAACATGAACCTTACCAAGACTAAGGTTTCTTCAAATCTTCATTGTCTTGCTTGTAGCCCATGAACTCATTGATACTTGGTGATTAAATAATTTTGTAGGAGACCTATATAGGTGATGATATCATCATTTTATGATCATAGTTACGGAAAAAAACATGCATTACCCTCTCAGAACAAATTCTTCAAAGGCCACTGTAATGCATACAATCACAATGATAAAAATCAGTATAATTGATTTGAAAAACTGATTCTTCATATAACTCTCTAAAGCTAGAAAAATATCTTGAAGATATATGATAGATAATCATTTTGTTGATGAAGGAAAATCCCCACCTTATCACTCCAACAAGTGCCCAACAAATTTTCAAAAAGAAACTTCAAATTTTTTTCAACAAAGAATGTTTTAGACCCTTCCTAAAAGGAGATGGGCCTTTCTCGACTAGTTTCCAATAGCCCATCGGAAGTGCCTATGTGTGCTCATCAATTGCATTTTGTAGTAATAATATTCTTTGTCAATTCAATAGCCTGAGGGCAGACTTCAACATGCTCCAAATTAGACACTTCATCTAGGGAAATGACCTTAAGGTGCTTAGCTAAGTACAACTTGTTGATAGTTGTTGGTTCTCGGGACAACACAAATCGAAAACCATCAAAGGCATATTTTGAAATATCAATGATCTTTTCAAACCACCCACTAACATTCATGATCTCTTCCTTAGCTCCTTCAACACTTGATCTTGGCACCTACAATTTTAACTTGAACTCCATTTCTTAGCATTCAACGTAACACTTGGCTCTTTGTTGCTCGAACAAGGCACTTGGAGGTGCTGTAAACATTTTTCGAACCACTGATGGTGCTACCTGTGATCGTAGATGGTGCTCAGGCATGGACAACTCCAATACCTCCAAATCTTGACAGTTGGTACCTTCATCGAACACTTGTTAGTTACCTTGTCCATCGTGGCATGATGTTAACTCTCTGGCTTTAACAACTATTGCATTTTTTTTTTTTACTTTCCCTGTGGGACATATCCCACATGGATCGGGTGTAAAAATTTTATGGTGTTTAAATACACCAATGTTCCCAACTTAAGTCGATGTGTTGTGCACCTACTATGCTCCTCGTGCACTTGGCGTTTGGTGCTAGGATTTTTGTTGTTGACTTAGTATGTAGACTTGGATCCTAGTGCTTGGTAGACTTGATGAAATAATTAGAGATTGAGCCTATAGGCCCAATATTTTTGGCCAAAATAATAAGCCCGAGAAACCAAATTGGCTAAAAAGCCAAAAAGAACCTTTTGTTTCTTCAACATGTAAAATATTGCTCAAATCCTTTTTGTAATTATGAACTTTGATTTCAGATGGAAATGGGCAATTATTATGATTTTAAAACATAATAATTGTTATAATTAGGCTTTGGAAATCAAAACAAATGCAAATCCATTTGAATAAATTGACGTTTTAGGAGGATAAAAAGTATTAACAAGTTATGTTGCTTGGGAAGACTATGATAGGAACTATGACATTTATAATGTAGATCAGGACAAATATCACATGATTTTTGACAAAAACCGACAGTAAGAGCTCATCAAGAATTGATGAAAGAATTTGGAGGATATGGGAACGAAAAAAGATTCAAATATTTTTCAAATCTAACACAATATTTGGTGAAAGAGATAAAATTTTAATGGTGCGTATGTGAGCACTAACATTGGCTCCAAATGGGATGGAGACCTCCCTATGAGGCTCCAAGAACCTAGTAGTTCCAGTGGCCTTATCCATTGGTCTATGCAATCATTTGTGCAACCAACCTCTGTAACACTGCCAAAATCTGCCACTTATTCAAGCAAACTAATAAACCTGTTGCAAACAAACCTCACACTGCAAATTTGATCACACTGTGCAAATTGAAGAAAATCAAATTCTCGGGAAGTGAGCATATTACCTACACTACCCTATTCTAACCAGATCTCCAATTTGCTCAAGTAAATGAAAATTTCCACAACAACCATTCAAGTAAATTCATGATTGAATGAATCTCATCTCTGCCACTGATTAAATAACAAAAATATAACAATAGCCATAGATACTTTTTCAAAAAATCATACTGACCCACAAGTGTCGGTGAAATGATGAAGTTTCAAATCTTCAAAAAATTTGAAAGATATGACTCCAATAAAGCTACTACTAGATCCTCAAAACCAAGATCACAATCATGATGATTCAGAAAAGAAGACTGCCAATACATACATTCCCCTTTGCTAGGAAATAGTTAACCTCCTTGTTATTTCGAGATCAGCTCTTGATCATCAAGAGTGACAGTTTCCTCTTCAAAATAATGATCACATGATAATTGTATAGTAAGAGATAAAATATTTTGATTATGATCAACTAAAAATATGTAGTTATCTATACAATCATCCTTTACTGCATGCTCAAAATGATTTGGAAAATGATCATAAGCATGATGTACATCCATGTCCATGAAAAAATATGAAAACATTGAAGAATTATGTTCCAAATCTAAATCATACTTACACTCCTATCCATGCAAATCTTCAAAGTAAGCCCGATCTTGAATCCTCTTGCAAGAAAAGATGTTCTCCTCGACTTCTTCAACATCCTCGAACAACCGTCTTAATGATGAACATTTCCTTTCTCTCAGGAAAAGGACAAGATCAGGATGTTGAGCTGCTACATAGTAAACCATGGCAGCAATCTCAGAAGGCCATATCTCCAAAGGTATGTTGTAATAAATACTATAAAACCTCATGTTGAAAGTAGCCAAATATTTTTCCTCCCCTCTCCTCAAAGAATGAAAATCAGCTAGGTATGATAAAAGGACTTATTCTCACCCCAATACTTTGAAAATGCATCATATAACTCAATCCATGAACCAATGGAATCAACTCACAATCTCTTAAACCACAAAGAAACATTCCCAAACAAGGATTTGGAAAATAACCTCATGGTAACATCTTCATGTACTATTTAAAAATTATCAACAAAGTTCTCAAAGGATCCCAAATGTTTTTTAGTTGTAACATGATCCTCTCCAGTAAACTGGGGAAGATACTCACCAAATTTAAGAGGGTAATGATAAAGGTGAGATGGAAGCCTAAGGGGTTTAAACATTTTCTCCCTGCTTCTAGATTGAAATTTTGTGGGATGAAAATTAGGTTTAACAAACTGATTGCAGGTCTCGGTGGTGATGTTAGTAGGTGATAAGATCTGAGAAGGTAACAAGTCAATTTTATCATCCTCATGGTTACAAGGCTGAGCATGTTTAGTAAGAATTGAGATATAAATTTCATTCTTCTCAATATGCTGAGGTGAGGAGACATGATCAACATCTACAACACATGTTGAATGGATGCCTTCTTCTTCCAATGATGGATATACAAATGAAGGCTTATGGTCATCCGAATAGAAAAAGCATAGGATGATCCTCTTAATATGTAAAGAGAAATACATGTATGAACTGATGAAAAAGAACAAAAGTTCATGGAGAAAACTAATGAACTAATACATGTTTTTTCCCTTCCATATTTTCATCTTTCTGTCAGCAAGATCCTTCCTCCAGTGGAGTCTTTGATTGTGGATTTTCCAGGTAGTTGATTATAGTCAATTTCTATGTCCCTCTCTTGTCTACCATCAAGAGTTGGATCTATGTCATTCTTCCAGGGAAACTTGCTTCACACTTCGTTCCCCGACAACGACACCAAGAATGTTAGCACTAAGAGTCACACTCAAACTGCTATGAGTGCAAGCCCAGTACCCATCAAAATGTGGAAGATAAAAATTGCAGTAAATGAAAAATGGATGAAATACTTTGAAAAGAATGGCAATCACAATTTACTTCACATAATATGCACCAGCAAATAAGGCTCTGAATAACTTTGATCAGGGTTATAGAAAATATGATGAGTAGGTGGAAGACTTAATAAGAAGAATGTGAAATGCCTATAATCTACATTCGGTAGTATGTTTGAGAGCATAATCCTAACTTCCCTTGGTGTATTACTTGTCTTAGGCACCTAGACCTTGGTTAATGCATTCCAATGCATTTTTCCTCACTTGATTTGACTTTCTAGAGAGGGTAGGAGACACCTTCCTTGATTTTAGGGAGTTTTCCTTAAGTTTAGGGAGTTAAATTTGAGTTATTTAGTTATAAATCCACTTAATAACTCCTTTCCAACCTCCATGCAAAGTTTAAACACCTAAAGGAAGGAGAGCACACTTCCTCTTAAAATAAAGGAAATTGTCCCTTGATTTTAGGGATTTACCCCCTTTCTTTAGTAAACTTGCATGTTTTGCATGTAAACTATGGATAACTTGCACTTTTTAGCCTATCATACTCAAGTTAACTATTTTAGAGGTTTAGGCATGTGCTTTAGCTATTTTTACACTACTTTTAGTGCCAATTGATATTATTGTGACAAGATCAATTCCTCTCTACATATTGGATTGATCTCATTGTAATTTAGAACATATTAATACATGGTGAATACATTCATTCTTGAGTAAATTCTTATCTATCTCTCTCTTTGTTTACTTGTAAATTCATTGGATTAGTATTATTTTTCTCATTGAATTCTATATCTCTCGGGTCTCGGAATTTTACATGGTATTAGAGCCTCAAGGAATTTGAGGGAGAGGTATACTAGTTTTATTTGCAAGTGAAATATCATCAAAGGAGGCAGCGAAAATCAATGGATCAACACCTTCAGCCCAAGCATGTTTTCCTAACTCTATTCAACTACCTTGAATGGAAATCTGAGATCACCCTTGCTCTCCAAAGCAAAGGTCTCTACTGGATAACAATGGCAATGGAAGTAGAGCATGATTCTGTTGACGAGAAAAATGACATTCTCAATAGACAATAGATGGCCATATGATGTATCTACTTGTCTATTATTGTGACAAGATCAGTTCCTCTCTACATATTGGATTGATCTCATTGTAATTTAGAACATATTAATACATGGTGAATACATTCATTCTTGTAGAGTAAATTCTTCTCTATCTCTCTATTCTTTGTTTACTTGTAAATTCATTGGATTAGTATTATTTTTCTCATCGAATTCTAGATCTCCTGGGTCTCAGAATTTTATAGTATGACAGACATATAAGGAAGAACTCTCTAAAATAAGATCTTCTCATAATCAAAGACAAAAATTCTGATATATTTGCACAAGTACCACAACAGATCATCTATTGCAATAAAGCTACAAATCAGTCAACTGAATCCTTCAATGGATTATAATCAAAATTAGACATAAATAAGATGATAATAAAAATAAATGACTTCCATTATTCAAAGGATCTTAAGTCCAATACATACAATAAGAAGTACTCTTCTGCTACATAGACAATGTAAAATATATGAGTCTCTATCACTCCATTCAAACCCTGCTTCAGTCTTACAATGCCTATCTTATAGCCTAGGCTGTCATTGAAAGATTTACAATTCGAATAACAACCTTCATAGGATTCATGTGCCTTTCAAGGGACGAGGCAACATGTGGACAACTGAAGATAACACACTTTTATTTGCCTGGAAAATGTTGTCAATGTTCATAACATTCCTTTATGGTTGATTAAGTGTACTTTTGGGTGCATCTTCCTTTGGAAAGTGGCCACCCAACTCACAACTCACCCTTTATACATTTGGCATGCATCCATCGAACACCTATCCAGTCGTTCCTCCACAAAAAATCCCAAATCACGAGTTCACATCACAACGTTGTGAACTGTCTTAGTCCACTCATTTTTTTTTATTTTTTGGATGTTTGAATGCTTGGATACGTTATGGAATCTGATAAATGGTTGAAGAGAATGTATTTAACCATATTCAAGCTACTTCAACTGATATACCTCTCATTCAAATCACTAAAATGAAGCAAACATGAACCTTACCAAGACTAAGGTTTCTTCAAATCTTCACTGTCTTGCTTGCAACCCATGAACTCATTGATAATTGGTGATCACATAATGTTGTAGGAGAAATTTATAGGTGATTATATCATCATTTTATGATCATAGTTATAGAAAAAACATGCATTACCCTCTTAGAGAAAATTCTTCAAAAACCACTGTAATGCATAGAGTCACAATGATAAAATCAATATAATTGCTTTGAAAAACTGATTCTTCAACTAACTCTCTAAAGTTGGAAGAATATCCTTAAGATATCTGAAAGATAATCATTGTGTTGATGAAAGAAAATCCCCACCTTATCACTCCAACATGTGCCCAACAAAGCTGCAAAAAGAAACTTCAAGGAACTTTGTTTTCCACAAAGAATGTTTCAGACCTTTCCCAAAAGGAGTTGGGCCTTTCACGACTAGTTTCCAATAGCCCAGCTAAAGTGCCTTTGCCTGCTTATAAGTTTCATTTTGTAGTAATAATATTCTCTTTCAATTCAAAAGCACGAGGACAGAATTCAACATGCTCCAACTTAGACACTTCATCTAGAGAAAGGCCCTTAAGGCGCTTAGCTAAGTACAACTTATTGGTAGTTGTTGGTTCTTAGGACAACATGAATCAAAAACCATCAGAGGCCTCTTCTACAATATCAATGAGATTTTCATACCACCCTCGAGCATTCATGGGCTCTTCCTTAGTTCCTTCAACACTCTATCTTGGCACCTACAATTTTAACTTGAACTCCATTTCTTAGCATTCAACATAAAACTTGGCTCTTTGTTGCTCGAACAAGGCACTTGGAAGCGTTGTAAACATTCATTGAACCCCTGATGGTGATATATGTGATCACAGATGGTGCTCAAGCATGGAATTATCCAAAACTTACAAACATTAGTAGTTGGCACCTTCATCGAACACCTTCTAGTTACTTTTTCCATAGTGGCATGATGTTAATGCTCTGGCTTTAGCAGCTATTGCGTTGCTTTTTTTTTATTTTCCGAGTGGGACATATCCCACATGGATCGGGTGTAAAATTTTTATGGTGTTTAAATATACCAATGTTCCCAACTTAAGTCGATGCATTGTGCACCTACTATGCTCCTCATGGGCTTGGCTTTTGGCGCTAGGATTTGTGTTGCTAACTTAGTATATAGACTTACATCCTAGTGCTTTGTAGACTTGATGAAATAATTAGAGATTGGGCCTATAGGCCCAATAGTTTTGGCCAAAATAATAATCCCGAGAAACCAAATTGGCTAAAAATACAAAAAACTTTCTAAAGGTGATTATAGGTAATTGGTTTGAGTCCCAAATTTTAGTCCAAATGGAATTTTGATCGTGTTCGGGATCCCCATAGAATCCATGTATGCCTCTTTAACTCTAAAATTATTGTCACCCTTTTTTCCCCAATGTAGGATATCTTGTCCCTTTCACACTGGGGGGAGGTGACTTATGAGAATGGATTCCATGTTTTGGAAAGAGGCCTCATCCCATTACATTGGCCATTCTATGAGATCTTTCTAGGATCTCTCCATCCGATTCACTGGTTGTTGTGTCTCTTCCCAGTAGTGGAATACCTTTGTCCACCCTATTCCTACCATTGTTTCTTGAATTTGGTGGAGGGTTTCGTTCATATTGAGCTTTGGAAACTACTCCCAATAATCTTCCCAGAAAAGGGCAGTCCAACCATTATGAATTTCCTAGAAGCTATGCTTTTGTACCAGGTCTCGGTTTCTCCATGTGTAGTTCCATATAAATGAGCCCGGTTGGTTTGTTGGATCATGTTGTCATTGATGTCAAAGGAATGATGTCAAAGGAACAATGTCTTGTCACAATATATTGATGTAGTATGTATTGTCATTGTTGTAAATGAATTGATGTCAAGTGTTGTCATTGATATATGATGCATAGATGGATTGATGCATTAATGTATTGATCGTTGGATCATGTGGTCATGCATGGAATCAATGACAAAGGGATAATGTCATAGTGATGTGTTGACATGGGTTATTCCAGTTGGATTGATGTAAAGATGACTCATTATTGTCTTGACATGGTTGATAGGAAGTACAAATGGATGAACTCCAAAGTGATCCCCTTATGGTGAAATCCCTCACGGGAAGATGCTTTGCGGTTGAGTTATCCTATAAGTATGGTTAGAGAACCCATGCTTAATTGTGGTATAATGAGATAAATATCAGTGAAACTATCCTAGATGGATAGTGCTTTTCATTCCATTTCCAGTGGTATGTGAAACGTCACATAAATCCTCGCGGTTTGAGAGTTATGGCCTTGTGAAGTTGGAGGACCCGCATGTGTTGGCTAGAAGCCCCAAAAGGTGAAATAAGTCAAAGTGTTTACAAAGAAGAAATTATTTAAATAATAAAGTGAAGCGATGAAGTCAAAGAGGATTATTTAAATAATAAAGTTAATGGAGAAATTTATAATTATGGAAAGTGGTTATAAGTAGGCTAACCCTAAAATAAAGAAAGTGGGTTTAGTGGACAAGTGGCCATGTGAACAAAGTGGCTAAGTGGAAAAAGTTGGATAAAGGTGGTTATGTGGACAAAGTGGTTTTATGAATAAAGTGGATATGTGGACAAAGTGGATAAGTGGATGCTCCTAAGGAAGCTACTTGGGGAGTATAAATAAGAGGTAAGGGTCTCTTATAAAATATCTCTCTTGAGAAAATATTGAATATCTATTATGAGTGAGATAGTCATTGCAGGTACTTATGGATGCATCAAAGTTTCTGTAAGTCTGAGATCTTGATGGCGAAAGTTTCAAAAGTTCAGAAACCCTTGTTTCTAAAGGAGTACGCAGGTTATAATGAGCTAGAGCACATACATACGCAGGCTGCAGTGAGGTAGGGTGCGTACACATGCGGGTTGAAGGAGATCAGAGCGCGTACACTTGGAGAAAGCCATGGAGACTTGAGTGTGAGATGATGCCTAGTTCCTGAAGTCTGAAGCAAGTTCCAGATCTGCATTATATGGGCTCAGATATACCATAGAAGTTCTAGTATGGTTACATGATTGTTTTGATGGATACTTTTTCTTATGGTATAGTGAATTCTTAAGGAATTCTTGGTATGGTTGTTGTGATATGGTTTATGTTGGTTTATTGATAGAGTGAGCAACACTCTTATGTTTAAGTACTAATATGATTGCTATAGTATACTAGTTACTTATACATGATCAAGTAACATTCATATTGTATGGTTGAGGAGCATGAATAAGTTGTTGGGAAACATAGATGTGTTGTGATTGGTTATGGTATAGATTGGAAAGAGAAAGGCATAAGTGGATGTGGCAGAAGCTATAGAAGATCTAAGTTTTTCAAGGAGAGAGAAAAACCTAGTTCTTAAGGAGGCATACACAGGCTGTTGTGATCCAAATCGTGTATATACACAGGCTGCACTATTGGTAGGGTGCGTACATGTGCATGTTGCACTACTGACAAGTCCTGTACCTGTTGACAGATTGGTATCTGTTGAGGATTGAATCCTCTTCTCAGTTGGTGTTGAGTTGTGTAAGTCGAGTCTTGCATTGCATATCTAGTGCTCTTGTGGAGTTGATACTCTATTCATTTTTTGTTGATAAAAACCCAAGGATTGTAGTCCATAATAAAAAGAAAATTCTACATACATCTTGTGTTCTTTGTGTTCCTTGTGGTGATGGATTATTGATGATATTTGATTCTAATATATGTTTTCATACAACTGGTTATAGATTGACAGTAATAAGTGTTGAGTAAATTGTGATTGCTAACTAAGGATTTTTGTGAAAGGAAGTGAAAAAGATCCCTACACTGATTCACCCCCCCCCCCCCCTCTCAGTCTGATCCGTGTGTCCAACATGGGTCCCATATAATCTTATCCTTTCCTTTGTGGGGCTATCCTTGGCATATTTTCTCTGCCATATTTTGGCCCAAAATGCCTCGGGGTTTTTGATCCACCTCTAGAAGGTTTTTGTTGCTAGCGCCTGACCCAATTTGAGGGGGCCTTTTAGAACTAGACCCACTTAAGACTTTGGGATATAGAGTTTTTCCCAGGCCACTAGAGCCCATTTATTTTCTCTTTTGGTTCCTCCCCACAGGAAATTCCTATAAATTTCTTCAAGTTTTTGCATAATGTCAGTCAGATCTGCAAGAAAAGAGAAAAGGTAAACAAGCATTATCATTAGAATATATTTTATCAGGAGAATTTTTCCTGGCAGAGTTACAAACCTATGAGTCCAACAATTCATGCAATCTTCAATTTTGGTCAAGATCTCTTGCCAACCTGGGTTTCAAAGAGACTTATCTATAGGAGGCGCACCTAAATATTTTGAGGGAAAGGAGGCCCTTTAAAAACACAAAATTTGGGCAATGCAGCACTGAATTATGATGGGGGTGTTGAAAAATAAGACTTTGGATTTTTCTAGGTTGAGTTGCATGCATGAGGTTGTCATGAAGATGTCAAGAACACTCTTGAGAGATTTAGCTTCCTTCACTGTGGGTCTACCTAGGAGCAGGGTGTCGTCCATAAATTTAAGGTGGGAAAGAGGTGTCATCTTGGGATTGATGGAAAGTCCTTTGATAGATCCCTTCAAGAGATATTTTTCAAAAAACACCCCAATCCTTCTGCGAGGATGATAAAAAGGTAAGGAGATAGAGGATCTCTCTGTCGTATCCATATTGAGGCTTTGAAGGTAGGGGAGGGTGATCCATTGACAAGGATATATAAGAACACAAAGAATATCAGGCTATGGACCCAACAAATCCAAGAGGACTCAAAACTAAAGGCCCCAAAAATTTCTTTCAGGAAGGTCTAATTGATTGGGTCATAAGCTTTGGAAAGGTCAAGTTTTAAGATCATTCTTGATTTCCTACTAGTTTTGAGAGAGTGAATGGCTTCATGGGCCACAATTGTCCCATCCAGAATTTGATGACCTTCCACAAATCCTCCTTTCTCAAGAGAAATTATTTCTTGAAGGATAGGCTTGAGTTTGCTAGCTAATATTTTAGTGATAAATTTGTAAATTACATTGCATAGAGAAATAGGAAGAAAATTATCTATTGAATTTTCTTCTCTTTCTTTTGGAGTCAGGGTAAAAAAGGTGGCATTGAAAGCCTACAGGAATGATTTAGAGGTTCTGGATTCTTCAATGCCTTCCCAAAGTTATTTTCATATAATGTTCTAGCATGTTTGAAAGAATTCCATTGTGAATCCATCGAGGCCTGATGCCTTCCCCTTTGGAATATCTTTGATAGTATCTTCAACCTCCTCCATGGTCACGCTTCACATTAGGTTGTGGTTGTGGGCCAGAGATACCAATTTTGGGAATCCCACTTGATATCATTTTTGGCATCCCTCTTGTCCACATCTGGTTCAGAAAGAACGTTGTTGTAGTAGCTTATCAAATTCTTTTCAATATCCTCATTCCTTTTTAAAGTTTCCCCTCCTTCCAAATGAAGAGAATATATCCTATTTTGGTTCCTTCTCTTGAGTAAAGAATGGTGGAAAATTTTAGTATTCTTGTCCCCTTCCTTTAGTCAATGGATCTAGGATTTATGGTGGAACGAGATCTCCTCTTGACTATCTCTCTCATTAATCTCTAAGTGAACCTAGGTTTCCTTAATTTGAAGCTTCGGTGAGTGTCCTTGGATTATTTGTTCCTGAATTCTATCCATCTTTTCTTCCAGTTTTCATTTTTCTTCTTGGATATTCCCAAAAACTTCTTTATTCCATTTACTAAGGCAATTTTTGATGTGCTTCAATATTTTTTGAAATTGATACATCTTTGTACCATGAAGATATTGGTTTCTGACCACCATTTTATGATCCTTTGCATAAAATCTAGGTGTCGGGTAAAAAATATTTTGAATATGAAGGGCCTAGGGTGGGGTGTTATATTGTTGTCCCATATGAGAGAGATGGGATAGTGGTCTGAACCATAAAAGGGCTGAATTTCCACAAAGATGGTTTGTCTCGATTGGTAGAAAACTTCCATCACCATGAATATATCCAATCATTCTGCTATATGATTTTTCCCTCCTCTTCTATTACTCCAAGTATATCGCCCAACCTACGTAGGCCTCCTTTATTTTCTTCCAAATATGTTATTAGATTGAAGTCTCCTCCTAATATCCACTTATGATCTTTTAATAACAGACCTAAGATGGAGATCTTGCTTAGGAAGTCCCTTTTAGTTGTGGGTGTAAGGGGACCATAAGCATTTGACACATAAACTTGCTCATCCAATCCTGATTTATTATATGAGATTTCAATTATTATATTTGATTGGAACACCAAGTCCACCAAGTCACACTTAGTTTCTTAAAACATTACTATATCTACTTTTTATTGATCTATTTTTCCCTTATAATTATGTGTTTATATGAAGCATTCAGTCCCCTCATATTCTAGGAAAATATCCCCATAATTAACATTTGTTTTGTTGTAAGAAGTACCTTTTTGGTAGTCCCACTACGTGAGAAGAATCAATGAGAAGTTCCCATGTTTCTTCTAGGACCTGTTTACGGGGCTTGCAACCCTTCTTATTTTCCTCCCCCCTTGGTTTTTCAGGGTCTTCATTAGATTCGACTTGATCCCCAAGTTTCCTGAGGTTGAGGTCATATTTTCCTAGGTTAAGCCCTTGCTCTTTCATTTGAGTAAGTCCCTTAGAAGATTACATAGTTGTCCCACCTACATATTGTTAATTTCCTCCCCATGGACAACTATTAGAGCCTTGAAATCAACTTCCATGTATTCAAGCTCTGAGAGATGAGTGTTGTCCTCCTTCTCTATCTCTTCTTGAGAGTCTTCATTTTCCTTCGGATCTTGCATATTAATATCATCGACAGTCATCGATGGGATTACTCTTCTCTGATGTGTGCAACATCATTTTTGGATCTATTCTTGCTTGAATTTTGTTACTTTCTCTACCTCGTTTCCTTTCTCTGTTTCTCGGTGCTCTCCCTCAATGTTTGCCTCTTTGTGGTCTTTTGATGCCAATATATGGAAATTGTTCAAGTCCTTCCTTGAGGTTTTCCCTATGGGCTTGTTTCATTTTTGTATCACTTTTCTTTTTGGAGGGATCTTATCGAAACATTCTAGTTTTTCCTCTTATTTACCCTTATTAGTGGTTTGCATTGTGTTTTTTGGGAAATCTTTGAACATGTGTCAGTGTTCATGGAACTTCCTGCATCTAAACAAAATGAGATCATAATCTATGGTTTGAACCCATTCTTCATCCTGAAAATAAATGATTTTTTATTCTGGAAAGGCTCATGCCACATTCATATACACACAGATTCGTGCATAAGAAGTATACCTTTCCATTTTTGTGATCTCATAAATTTTGACAAAATAGCCCAAAGTATTTCTTATCCCTTCCTATGTTTCTAGATGCCAGAATTATTAAGGTGGGGAATAGAATATGATCCATATTGGAGTTGTAGTGTAATCTTCTTTCTCTGGAGAGAATAATTTCTTCCAATACCTTAGGTGGAGCCCTACTAAATTAAAAAAAAATAGGGTCCCTCATCAAAGAATTTATTTTTGTCTTTAGAGAAAGTGAATATTACAGTAAAAAAACCTTTGGGCCCCAACTTAAGGTCCATGTCCCCTTTGAATTTCCATCTTGATTTTATCCATACCATTAAAAAAAATTCCAAGGGACAAATTCCCATGAATTTCTTGATAACCGCATGATCATTCATGTACTGAATGTAGTTTCTGATCAATGGATATGTGACCTCGTACCTTGGGTTCTCCATGGTTTTATCTAGACACCTGTTTTTTAGTCTCTTGTAAGATTTTATACTTGTGCCTATTGTAGTTGCAAGTTGGAAATATCGAGGAAGGCTAATATTTTTCCTTTCCATTTTGACATCTCCTCGTGGCTTGTTGGTCCCGCATGTCACCTCCTTATTAAAAGATTTATTTTTATTTTGCTCCTTAACTGCTTCAATTGCCACATCTAAATCCCTTGTCACCATTTCTAACCTATCACTCCTAACTAGGACCATTGACGCCTAAAAACCCCTTGACTTGTACCAAAGAGATGAAACAAAACCCTATCTCTCTAACCTACTCCTCTCGCCATCAAAGCCATCCAACCATTATGTTTAATAATTGAAATAATTTCAACGTAAAATTTATAGATTTAATAAACCAAAAGTAATCTCAATAAATGACTATAATCATTATTCTCATGATATAATTTTACAACAACCCTCTATAACTCCATAAAAAAAAAATCTATATCGAAGTGTTGTGTAAAAAGAAGAATACAATTGCCAACCCTTGGTATGATTAAAAATGTAAACTTGCTAGAAAATCTATTAGGGAATCCTATAACGAGTCCTTGAAATGTGATAAGATCAATATATATGAAGCCCTAATTAGAAGGGGAAAAGGGCACTACATAAATAAAAAACAAGAGAGTCTTTTGTACCTATCTAAGCTATATCCAAAGAAATTTGGAGGCAAATTTTGACTCGTAAAACTAAATAAAATTATAAGATTCCCCTTACAGACTGCAATTCTTACCTTAAAAATCTGTACGAATCACACAATGTCTTAGTCAGCATTCCCAAAGTTTATACAAATGACGGATTTTTTTCTATAGAAGACATAAATCTTGGGGTTAAGCGACTCACAAACAGGAAAGCTAAGGACATCAAAGAATACCAAGATGAAATATTAAAAATTGGAGGGCTTATTTTGATCCCTCACATACACAAGATCTTCAATTCAGTAATCAAGCAATTCTTTCGTAAAACATGTACTCAAAGCCTCATTGATATGAAAATCCTTAGATGTCAATTAGTTCTTAAGAAGGCACTAAACATCCGACCAGATTAGGGAATTTAAGATCATCGTGACTATTTGCAAAGTATCATGTGAAAGCACTTATTTATACATAAAATTCATTAATTGATAATAACTTGTGGAAATAATGAGTGCCAAAGTAGACAGAAATAGAGACAACAAATAACAAGGCTCATTACATAGTTTTATAACGGAGTTCACCCATCTTGGGCTACGTCTCTGGGTTCACTTCCAAACAGTGAGACCACATTATTAATGTTCAAATGCTTGATATAATGATGACTTACAATGGAAAATTTGAAGACACCCTTCAATTCTGCTACTCAAACCCAAAAACATAAGTTACCATTGAACCCCTCACAAAATTCTTAGAAGAATGAGTATAAACTCGACTATGTTCTGAATAGGTGCTTAAAGACCCTGTTTTGCACGCATAACGAGACTATGAGTCTCATACATGGAAAATGGAACTAAGACTTTCATACATAGAACTAACATTTCCACCATACTTCTCTCGAAAAACTGAGAAGAATGAGTATAAACATGACCATGTTTGGACATGGTGCCCAAATACACTCCTTGGCATGCACTTTGAGATAAATCTATGGCATGAACTTCCATGCCAGGATTTTTGCATGAATTCCAATGCTCTGAACCCTTGGCACAAATTCCCATGCTATCTTGTTCTCGGTCCGAGCGTCAATTTAAATAGGGTGTGGGCCCAAACCGTGACCCATTCTTTGCAGTGACGTGGCAACAAATATTTAATAATATTTGTTGGTTGGTTGTAACAAGCAACATATATGGGGTGTTGGTAGGATAATTTATGTAAGATGTTGGAATATTATTCATAAATTACGTTGGAGGTCGGGGGTTCAAAACCCACCGAGGCCAACCAATTTTGATCTGCAGGCCAACTTGGGCTTCTTGAAGGTACCATGTGGCACCAGTTGGTTGGTCCATGTGGTAACCTATCATTATTTGTTGTATACATTTCCACGTGTTACTTCCATATTGGGTCAAGTACTATATGACCTGCCATGTCACTGTTGATTGTACCTGCCACATGTTCACGACATCATCATACAATAGGCCACATGTCACCCTTTTAGTGGTGCCACGTGGACCATACATTATTCCATGTCATCCATACGGATGACACGTGGAAATTTCCAACTGATCCAACTGGATTCCCATTTGTTCAAATCCGGGTGACATGTGGAAGCCTCTCGTGTTGCCACATTGATGTGTTTACGTCAATCTATGTGTCTCTTTCTGCACTTGCCACTTTTCGTATAGATGTTGATGTCATCTTGCCATTTGACAGTATGGAAGGATGCATGTCATCCTCTAATTCATCCAACTCAGTTGTACGTATTCCATATGTCAGTTTTTCATACTTCCATGTCACCACGCTGACGTCATCTGTATGGACTTCCCTGTCATCATTTTCCATGTTTCTTGAAAACTTCAAAAGGCCATAAATTTCTCATACTATTAGGTAGCTAGAGAGGTAGTGGGGGGGCAGAGGGCCCATAATGATAATAGTGGAGTAAATTCAACGTAAGGTGGACTAGGTCCACTATAGTATTAAATAAGGCCTACTATGGTAGTTAGATATAATAAATGTAAGAGGACTTCTTAGAAGGTTCCTCCTCTAGAATGTTCATAGGTGGGTGGTAGAACTATATAAATGGGTTCAAGCAATGTAATGAGATAAGTTGAGAAGTATTGTATTTGGAGTGGTATCCCAATAGGAAGATGCCCCCTCCAAGAGGCAAGTGAACATGAGAGGATCCCTTCCATAATAGGATCCATTTTATGGTGTTTCCCTACCTCAATGGTTTTCTATAATAAAGTGTGTTTTCTTCTATATTGATCTATGGGTGTATTGTGGTATTTCTCTATTCATTATTTGGTACTTAACAATTGGTATCAGAGCACTTTCCTTGGCAGGATTTGTGGGAAATTTTATTTTAATTTTTTAGCATATTTTTTTCAGAGAAGAAAAAGAGGGTCACAGCATTATGAACGATTTTTGTAGATTTATGTGAAAATTTGGCAGAAACTATTTGTCGTTATAAGTTCCCCTCATAAAAACACCCAATTTTAAAAAACAAATCGTTCGAAACAGAGTCTGGGAAGTAAATTTAATGGAATTTTAAAATATGTTATTTTCAGAGTTTTTCCGTGAACAACTGCGTGATTTTTCTGGTTTATGTAGCATCTGGGGCCTAATTTTCCAAAACAAATTACATATGTAAGTTACTCTTTCAAAAATGTTTGATTTCAAAAAAAAATCACCCAAATCAGAGCTCTGGAAGTGAAGATATTGTCAATTTAAAATCGACCATTTCCTAGGGTCTTCGTGACGACAGTGGGACTGTAGAGACCATAACTTTTCACAGATTGTTCATATTGCTACCATATCAATTCCATTGGATAGATAATTTCCATAGATTTATTTTGGTGTATTTTATGTGGTGTTTCCAATGGATTTTCACTCTAAAAAACTCAAGGAAATTCTACACACGATTGAAGCATTAAAATCCCAAATGCATGACACATTGCATAACTTGTAAGATGGCCTCAGGGATAGTTTTTGTAGTATTCATGAGTGCATGGTTAGCATGCAGGAGAGATATATTATGGCTTACATGAGGGATGAATATAGTCAATAATTATATTCTTGGTATGAGTTTGAGGCCGATTGTGATGATTGGTTTATGGATAGTTTTCATTTTTTGGATGACAACCACTTTCATATTTTATTATATGACTCTACCCCACCTTCTCTAGAGAACATCAATGTGAAAAATCATAAGCAAGTTATGATTATAAATTTCCATCCTACATATTATGTAGTGGTATTATTCCTTCCAGATTCAACTATAACCCTTTCCCACTATGTGGATGGATCTTCTTATGTGGATCCACGTGACAATTCTCAATCTTTGGAGAGTCATTTTCAATTGGTTATTGGGTTCCAATATCTTCCACGTGGAGTTCACATGAGCACTTGGACATGGAACCCCAGTTTACAATGGCGGTTGGACTACTTCAACATGGTGGATTTCATTTCTCCATGGGACCCTGGTTCTCTAGTCTATTTCAGCACTATGGTCCACACTTATCCATGGGACCCTGGTATATGGTTGTACACTCTCATAACAAGTGTTGAGGATGAAACTTTCATAAGGGGGATAGAATTTTAGGTAGCTAGAGAGGTAGTGGAGGGGCCCAAAGGGCCCATAATGATAATAGTGGATGCCATTCAACGTAAGGTGGACTAGGTCCACTATAGTATTAAATAAGGATCACTATGGTAGTTAGATATAATAAATGTAAGAGGACTTCTTAGAAGGTTCCACTTCTAGAAGGTTCCTCCTATAGAATGTTCATAGGTGGGTGGTAGCACTATATAAATGGGTTCAAACAATGTAATGAGATAAGTTGAGAAGTATTGTATTTGGAGTGGTATCCCAATAGGAAGATACCCCCTCCAAGAGGCAAGTGAACATGAGAGGATCCCTTCCATAATAGGATCCATTTTATGGTGTTTCCCTACCTGAAGGGTTTTCTATAATAAAATGTGTTTTCTTCTATATTTCTTTGTGGGTCTATTGTGGTATTTATCTATTTATTATTTGATACTTAACACATATGGCGTTCGTTTGAGGCGATTCACGTGTTGTTGGAAATCTCTCGTTGATCTCTACTCAATGATGTATTTTCCATTATCATTTGAGAAGATCAATTTTTGAGCATTCTAGATCCTCTTGGATCACACCTTCCTACTAAAGAAATTTTGGTACTCCAAAAGTATAGATCCTTCAACAACTTAGTGATGATAAATATTCTTCACTCTTCCACCTTGCCTAAAATATGCATTTTGACTAACTTCCATCTCGGACTTGATCTTTGTCTTGGATGTTCATCTTGAATATGGATTTGATATCCTTCTTGAGCTTCCAAAATCTCAAGGAAACCAATCTATATCAGTGTACTTATGTTTTATTTTCTGGAACATGGATATGGCTCTGGCTCTTAGAAATACCTCTTACTCTAGCTCTGGCTCAAATCTACTAGCTCTGGTTACTAGATATAGTTCTCTATTTCTTGGATCACTAGTTCCTTCATTACAAAAGTATTCTCACTGACACTCTGGTCCACAACATGAACTCAACATTCACTCCCATCTCCTTTTTTTTCTAAAGATAGTCCATCTCGAAAATCATGAAGCCAAGTCGAATGTTGGTTTATGCCTCACCCATCTCGGATTAATTGTTCCTATATTGCTTGATGTATCTGTAGGAGTCTCTAAATGAAATTCATGTTCATTTACTTCTCTCGTGCGCCCTTGAAAGAAAAACCCAAACATGTTTTCCACAAACATCTATATTGTTTGACTTGCTTCTATACAAGGTATACATATTTACATGAACATGGAATTTACATATGAACATTAACATTCCATTTTAGGTTGTTTTTCCAAAATGGTAACCATAATTTTTCCATTTTAGGTTGCTTCCCCGTAATGGAATAGGGTCTTTCAATTGTCTGCCTATGATGTTGACACTAACTTTGAATCCCATAAATCACTAGATCCAATTATAGGTCGTCCAAGCAACCTATATAATCTCCAAAATTCTTGTTCATTTAGAAATGAAGTGAGGGTATTTTCACCTCACTTGTCCAATATCATCCGTCCATCCTTCTTGGATAATGAGCACCTGAATCATCAAAATAATAATGAAGATTGAAACAACATTGTTGACCAAGTTAACCATTCCCTTAAATTCACAAACTTCACCATTCATTATTGCAGCTAGTAAACATACTCCACTGATTAGTAATAAACTAAAAAAAAAACACTGAATATATAGATGCGAAAGAGAATGAACCATCAACATATTTTCCCTTCTTAACATGAACAACATCAACCAAATTACATGTTTTACTTTCAACCGTAGGTTGTAAACATTGATCCTGGATACTGGCATTAACTAGCATTTTCACGTTCCCTATAGTGACAACTCTCAAATTCGTCTTCATTTGATGAGCTCTCACAATGAACTCAATACCATCCTTGAAGAGATAATACTTGTTCCATTCCCTGTAGAAAATGGCCTTCCTATCATGAAAATATGGACTTCCCAAAACCATCCCGCAAATGTCAATTGGAACAATGTCTAACTCTATCTCATCAAAGAAACTAGATGTGATCTCAAACCATAACTTGAATTGTTTAGTTACATGTAACTGGGAATTATCACAAATCCAACCCAAAGGATATAGTCTCAGATGAGGCCTGGTTTCCAATCCCAAATTCTGAACAACTTTCTCTGAAATAATATTTACTTTTGATCCACTATCAACAAGTGTATCAATATTAGTGTGCTTTGAGATGAATTGTAAATGAAATAGTTATTTGATTTTCCTTCCATTAAGAATTACATCAACCTTTGAAGAAGAAGTATGTGAACTAGAACTAGCAACATAAAATATACATTTAACACCCATAGTTGTAACTTTAGAATCTGATCCAAGATCCTAAACTATGGTTGTGGCCTTCTATTTACCCTTGTCCTTGAACTTCTTTGGTAACCTCTTTGGATGAAAATTCCAACATGTTACCTCCTCATGTCCTTTCTTCTTACAATGAGAACATGTATGATTATGTTCTTCTTTTCCCTTCGACTCCTTCTCAAAGTTATGCAGATTCTTCGACTGCTTCTTGAAGTTATGCGACTTTCATTTTATTTTACTACCATTCCCCTTGGCCTTCTTTCGATCTTAAAACATTTCTTCCACAATATCCTTCATTGCCATTAAATCAGAAAAGAATGCCTCTTCAGTATCGAAACAATTTAGATTAGAAGAATCTTTGTCTTTTGTTGAAGCCATTTATGCTTTCGAAATGCATGCCTTGAACCAATCTCATGAATGTACTCTTCAAACGATCCTTCACCAAGCTTGAGTTTTGGACCTCATAAGCATTCACCTGCAAATACACATCAAACCAGATTTGATACCAAATGATCCGAAAATCCTTAGATGTCAATTAGTTCTTAAGAAGACACTAAACATCTGACTAGATTCTGGAATTTAAGATCGTCGTGACTATTTGCAAAATATCATGTGAAAACACTTATTTTTCCAATAACTGATAATAACTTGCGGAAATAATGAGTTCCAAAATAGAGAGAAATAGAGACAACAAATAACAAGGCTCATTACATAGTTTGATAACAGAGTTCACCCATCTTGGACTACTTCTCTGGGTCCACTTCGAAATAGTGAGATCGCTCTATTAATGCTCAAATGTTCGATACAATGATGACTTACAATGGAAAATTTGAAGACACCCTTCAATTTTGCTGCTCAAACCCATAAACATAGGTTACCAATGAATTCCTCACAAAATTCTAAGAAGAATGAGTATAAACTCGACTATGTTCTGAACAACTGCTTAAAGAACCCCTTCTGCATGCATAACGAGACTATGGGTCTCATACATGGAAAATGGAACTAAGAATTTCATACATATCACTTTTACACATAACTAACATCACCATCATACTCCTCTCAAAAAATTGAGAATAATCAGTACAAACATTACCATGTTTGGACATGGTGCCCAAAGACACTCCTTGGCATGCACTTTAAGACAAATCTATGGAACGAACTTCTAAGTCGAGTGTTTGGAATGAATTCCAATTCTTTTTACCCTGGACATGAATTTCCATGTTATCCTTTCCTCAGTTCACGCGCCGGTTTAAATAGGGCACGAGCCCAAACTGTGACTCGTTCTTTGCAGTGATGTGGCAACAAATATTTAATAATATTTGTTGGTTGGTTGTAACAAGCAACATATATGGCATGTTGGTAGGAGAATTTATGTAAGACATTGGAATATTCTTCGTAGATTTCGTTGGAGGTAGGGGGTTCAATGATCCCAACCAATTTTGATCTGCATGCCAACTTGGGCTTCTCGAAGGTGCCACATGGCACCATTTGGTTGGTTCACATGGAAACCTAACATTAGTTGTTGTATACCCTACCACGTGGCACTTTCGGATTGGGCCATGTATTATATGACCTGCCACGCCACTCCTGACTATACCTGCCACATGTTCACCATGTCATTGTACAATAGGCCACATGTCACACTTTCAGTGGTGCCACGTGGATCGTACGATCTACCACGTCATCCGTACAGATGACACATGGAATCCTATCATGCTTCCACGTTGACAAGATGACATCATCTATCTACATGTCTCTTTCTAATCTTGCCACTTGTTGTACGAATGTTGACATCATCCTGCAATGTCGACTATACGGAAGGACACGTGTCATCCTCTAATTCTCTCAACTTAGTTGTATGGATTCCACATGGAAGTCTTTTGTACTTCCACATCAACACGCTAATGTCATGTTGACGTCATCTGTACGAACTGCACTGTCATCATTTTCCTTGTTTCTTGAAAACTTCAAAAGGCCATAACGTTCTCATACGATGTTTGTTTGAGGCGATTCACATATCGTTGGAAATCTCTCGTCGAGCTCTACACAATAAAGTATTTTCCATTAACATTTGAGAAGATCAATTTTTTAGCATTCTGGATCTTCCTAGATCACTCATTGTACCTATTTTTAAAAGTGGGACAAAATCATTCCTTCTAATTATAGGACCATTATGATTATCCCCATTTTATCCAATCTATATGGAATTATTTTAGAAAACAAGATAAGCATATGACTAGAAAACCATAGAAAAAGAGCTAAAGGCCAGGTCGGTCTTAGAGTTTATCATTCAACCATGGACCATGTTTTCATGCTTAGGATCATTGCAGAGGAGTGTCACAAAAATAAAATTAATCTCCTTTGTTGTTTTGTTCACTTTAGGGAAGATTTGACATTGTGCCTAGGACCAACCTTTGGAATAGTTTAGAAGAGCTAAAAGTTCCCTCCAGGCTAAGAGCTATTGCAATAAGGTTGTGTGAGAATGTTATTTCCAATTTTAGGGGAATGAAGGGTTGGTCAGAAGAAATTAAATGCAATAAAGGAGTCAAAAAAGGTTGTCCCCTATCCCCTACCATTTTTGGCATATACATTGACAAGTTAGTTGAAGCTTGTTTGGAAGATATAGGTTGTGTTGGACCAAATCTTTCTAGTATAGTCATCATCCTTCTTCTCTATGCTAATGATATTTTTCTTATGGCAAGGAATCTGTATGACCTCAGTAAGAGGCTTAGAATCCTCAAGGACTTCTCCTTTAGTACATGAATGACTTTGAACACTGATAAAATGAAGGTTATGATAATTAAATCCAACAATAACTTGGAGGAAGTTCCTTCATAGAAGTATCTTGGCATTGATATTCATCACAAGCTCAATTGTAATTATATCATTGAGAAAATCATAAATAGAGGGTGGGAATATTGTTATGGGCTTCAAAATAATTGTAAATTAGTAGACTTTTGGGTATGGGATAAGAAAAATCTTCTCTTTGAGACTCTTGTCACTCTTGTTATCTTGTTTGGTTGTGAAGTTTTGGGATGTAGTATCTCTCGAGAATCCTTGAGAAAGATAGAACATATACAAAATAATTTTATAACTTATAATCTCAAGATTAAAGGAAATACACCCTGTCATATCCTCCTCATAGAAGCGAATCTTTCCCCCATTGAGAGCACAATTGTGATTAGGTACTTAATGTACAAGAAAAAAATTACAAACATGGATAAAAATAGGCTCCCCAAAATTTCTTCAGACTCTATCATAAATCACCAACGACTCAAGTGAGGATGGAATAATGATGCCAATTCTTGGCTAAATCATTAGGAAATAAACAAAGAAGATGATATTGAAAATATTGTTCAAGTTAAATTTAAGGAGAATATATAGTGCAATAAATAATTAGAGGATAAAAGAAAATTAAGATATTATAAGAAGGTGGTTAACCCTAATATTGAATATCAAAAATATCTCTTTGTTTTGACTAGTGTAAAAAAGATAATCAATATTGTTAAAATAAGAACTAATTCTCATGAATTGCATAGTGAAACTGGGTGTTGGACAATCCCCAAAATATGACGCATGAGCGTCTTTTAAAATTGTAATTTTTCTAAATTTTTTATAGGGTTCTAGAGAGTTTCTAGAATGTTTCACGTAAAGGGGAGTTGGTTTTCATTTTAATGCCATGTAATGTAACAAATTTTCCATTTTAGCATGAAGTTAGAGAAGTTGAGTAGTTTTAGAGACAACTAGAATTTGTTATTATTTTATCTAAGAATAGAGGATACGAATCTATCTTAGAGGTTCGTAGTCATTTTTTGTATATATGAGATAATGTAAGTGTGAAAGCGCATATGAGAGAGAGGAATCCAGATCTTAGTTAAGAAGCAAGCATGTAGGGTGTGTTTAATGTGTGTAACAGAAAAGGAGATTCAAATCGGAGTTAAGAAGAAAGCACGCATGGCATGTTTATTGTGTGTAATAAAGGAGATTTAGGGTTTTAATCAAACAAAAGTTGCAAACCCAACTTCTTTCTTAATATTCTCCTTCTTCTATCTTATTTATGTTGAATGCCTATATAGTACTTTAGATAATTTTCGAGTATTGAATTTGGGAAAAACCAAGTGTGCATAATATTTGAATTTCACTATAATTGTGTATTCAATATTGACGAATTGAAATGAGGGTCGACAATTAGAGTTTTAATCATTAAATCGTGGAGAAATTAGAGTGAATTTAATTTCAGATTGAGAAAGGGGATCAAAATCAAGTTTGAGCCTGCATAGAAGAGTTAACCGGAATGGGTACATCTAGACTGGACTTAAATCCATACAAATAAGTCTTTATCCCCTTCGGTGGTTAGTTGATAGAACTTACAGTTGACGGAGAAATATTCATTATTTGTTTACACAAAGTCTATCAACTGATTTGGGAGAACTTCAAAAAAACAAAGTTTAAACTTCTCGGTGTGTTTCCTATGGCCTAGTGGTTGGGGTTTGATAGTTCCAAACCTCTCAATGGTGATCGATTCATCATGTGATATTTTTCCTTTTTTCTTCCAAATGTTTCTTCTTACCATTTAGTTGATGTTGAACTTGAGTCAACTACATGGTCAAATTATTTACTTCCTTCTCTAATTGTTTTTCTCTCAACTCTTTCTCGTATGGAGTACATATAATTTCTACCATCTCAACTTCAAGCCTATCTAATTTCAACTACAAAAAAAATATTTGGGATTTCAAATTTTCTCTCCATGTCACATCCCAAATGTGGTTCTTTCCAGTACTACAAGATATTTTGGTTGATCTTTGCAATTTTAGCTCCTTCATTGAATCTCAACTACATTCTTCTTTGATGCTTCAAATTGCATTGATGAGCCAAATATATCAGCTCCAACATTCATTATTGAAATAATTTTATACAAAGAATTATTTCGATTATCTAAGGACTTCTCTTGATCAATTAAGGATATATCCTTAGCAAGACAACCCTTATATTTACCCTAACGACCTCATTCTCTAGAATTTTTTTCCTTTTTGATTTTATATAGGACAACGTTAAGGTAATGTTTTCCAAACTATTATCTCTACTTATTAATAAATAAATAAATCAATTTACAAACTTTTGTGTTAAATCATGCAATATCCTCTTAATGTTTATCTTGCACCTCTTTCAATTTTTCTTCATTATCTGATTCTTAAGAAAAAAATATCTTTTGAAATTTAACCTTTAAATTTTCAATTGAATCTTCTTTGTCTTTCAATTTATTCACAACTTCAGCCTCATGACCAAATAAAATGTTTAATAGAGGTGTATTCAAAACATGTAGTTTATTTTCCAACTCTTTTTCAAGATTGGCAATCTTATCTCTAGATTTAATAACTGTATTATTAAAGGTTGCATTGAATATTTATATCTCTTTACTAAACTCATTATTAGTTATCTCTACTGAACTAGATAAATATGAAATAACAACAACATTTCCTTTTATGATTCTAGTTGTTGTTGCTTTATGATCCATGAATGTCTTTTGTAATCCTACAATGTGTTTGAGGCAATCAACAATATTGTTATCATTTTCTTTGAATATATTTTTCAAGCTATCCATAGAGGAATCTTCCTCCATTGCAGCTAGTTCTTTGAAATGAACAATTTTATAAAACATGGAAACTAGAAATCTATAATCAAAATAATATCATGGACTATGTAAAAGCAATTTTGAAGATAATGAAACTAATGTAACAAAGGCATTGTACTTAATGGACAATTGTCAATGAGGAATCCTATCAAATAGTCTCTCTTAAGGAATGAAGAAAACAACATTACCTGGTTCCATATCATTGTCCATATCTTCCCACCCAGAGCTTCATTTTCAAATCCATGTAATTCTTTTAAAGCTATGACAATAACAAATTCTTTAGGGATGATAAATTCACTCGAAAAATTATCATTGAAAATTTTCAAACCTTCCAAATTGTTCTTTGAAGACTATATTGATACTTCCACATTCTGTTCCATCATTTTACATCACCTTATGTAAGTTTTAATACCAAATTATTGTGACAAAGATGAAGTTTTAGGCAGATTAATATCAATAATAGTTTTTATTTGAATAGGGTCAAATCAATATAAATCAATAATTTTCTATAATGTGTCTACAAAACAATATGGTTTCAGTTACATAGTATGATCCAAGAATTTAGTCCTCATCCAATTGAAGGGATTAAGTTCTCATTTTTGGGTAGACACCATGAATTGTGTCAATTACATATTAAATTGCACTACCATGAAGGATTTAAAAGACATAACACTAAAATAAGCATGGAGTAACATTAAACTAAATGTAATCCACTTTTGTGTGTTTGGTAGTGAATCATGGGCTCACATTCCACATGAGAAAAGCAAAGAATCACATCCTAAGAGTGTGATCCAAGTGGATCTCAGTGACCATCCACCTTTTCCACTGAATCAATGTTTTCAAGCCTATGGTTTTGATAAACCTTGGTATTCACCTTTATTATGGGGAATGTAATGTAATGTTATCTCCATTTGTTAATTACATCCATCATGTAATTACTACAATGTTAATGCATCAGATCCAATCAAAAATCTGTAGTTAAGTGCATTTGAGATAGAGTAGTACTAGGATGAGTGACCTATCGGGAATTCCTGGTGTTTTACAGATGTAGGTGAAGGGGACCCCATTGCATTTTATTGTTGACAATGGGAGTCAAAAGAACATGATCCCAACTGAGGTCATCAAAAGAATGAATAAAAGCATGAAGTTGTCGACAATACCACACCCCCAACCATACACCATAAAATGGTTGAGTCGGGTATGAGACCTTCGTGTCAACCAATAGTGTCTCCTGTCTTACAACATCAAGCCATTCAAAGATGAGGTATTGTGTGATGTTTACCCACCTAAAGTTTGTGATGTTCTTTTGGAACAATCATATTTTATGAGTCTCATCCCTGTAGTGTCATTAATACTCCAGGGGGTTATCTCTACAGGGTACCAGAAGTAGTTCCGTCTACTACCACTTCATTGATCTCAAAAAAATGGTGATGCAAAGTAATATATCAGACCACAAAGTTTAGCTTCTTCATGATTTGATCAGAAGGTCAACAAAAGGTCACTACGACCACTACAACCTCAACCGAAGACCTTTCTATACAAAAAAAGTAGGTTGACGAGATTGTAGAGGAGAACAGATATATTTTTACTTCACCTATGGGGATGCCTCTGCATTGCCAAGTCAAACAAAGCTATAACATAGCCCTTCATAGCTCTATTGTCCATAACCCTTTTCAAGTTTTCTTTAGGTTCCAACCATTATACCCCATTGAGGTATTCCTTCCTATTCCATCTTCACCAACAAAGTCCTCCCACACTTAGATCGAGGCAGATCAAGTAGCCAAATTTGTTGAACATATCCAACATCTCCAACAACCGGTTCATGACATCCTTCAACAGGCTAATGACAAGTATACGAAGGAAAACTACTTCATCAAGGAAAGTGACTTACCAAGGTTTGTATTCAAAAATAATTTCCCCATCTCCCAAGGGAACTTGATGCAATGGTGACCATTGCTTCCTAAGGAGGGGGGGTCAGGGACTGATCCAGGTGGATCTCAGTGGCCATTCACGTTTTCCATTGAATCAATGTTTTCAAGCCTTTAGTTTTGATAAACCATAATATTCACCCTTTTAATGGGGAATGTAATGTAATTCCANCTTCCTAAGGAGGGGGGGTCAGGGACTGATCCAGGTGGATCTCAGTGGCCATTCACGTTTTCCATTGAATCAATGTTTTCAAGCCTTTAGTTTTGATAAACCATAATATTCACCCTTTTAATGGGGAATGTAATGTAATTCCAGCTCTATTTATTAATCACAACCATCATGCAATGCCTACAATGTTAATGAATCATATCCCATAAGAAATCTACAATTAAGTGTGCTTTGGCTAGAGTAGTACTGGGATGGATGACCTCTCGGGAAGTCCCAGTGTTTTGCTTGCCTATGACATTTTGTAAACTTATACTAATTTATCCCACATGCATCATGGGAATGATTCTCCTCTCACTCTCTCACACATAATCGAGGTGAAGGAGGTCCTTTGAGTATGTAATGGAGTGTGATGTAATACTTATTGCAAATTAGCACAACCGACATCTCTTTCTCTTCAAAGATAAGCTACCACCATTCTAGTCATATTGTGTTATACAATGTTCTACTATTTTATTCATTAATAGAAGTTGGGTTTCATTGTATTTATGTGTTCTCTACTATAGTTTCGTTCATATCTCATTATGTTCTCAACATAATACAAATCAGAGTGAGAAATCCATTTTTGTTATATTTCAAATATGTAAAAGGTTATATACTTCTTCAACCTCATTCAATTGAAATTATTCTTAGGAGAGATGTAAAGTTTGATGAAGGTATCCTAGCATGTGGACCAAATTTGGTGTTTGTGCCATCTTTGGTGAATGTGCCATAATTTTTTCTTGATTTTTATAATAATGCTCCTATTTCTTCTTTAGATGATGATATTGAGGATGAAATTCCACCTACACTTACAAACTTTCTTATAGTTGAGTTCATTGAACATGAACATGCAAAAACACCATGACTTCCTAAATGGGTATGTACAACATGATAAGCGACTATTGATATTTCCAGTGATCCTTCGTATCCGTGTCATACACTTCATATTTACAATGAGNACTTTCTTATAGTTGAGTTCATTGAACATGAACATGCAAAAACACCATGACTTCCTAAATGGGTATGTACAACATGATAAGCGACTATTGATATTTCCAGTGATCCTTCGTATCCGTGTCATACACTTCATATTTACAATGAGACTATTCTCTTTTGCCTCAATTTTCAGAGACTTGTGATCCATTAACATCCGCAAAATCTTCTAGCCATCCAGATTGGGACATAACAATGAATGAAGAATATCATTCTTTAATGGTGAATGACACTTGGGATCTTGTACCTCTTTTTAAAGGAAGAAAACTTGTTAAATGTAAATGGGTGTATAGACCAAAGTATGCATTAGATGGAAGTGTTGAAAGAGATAAGGCTCGATTAGTTGCCAAAATATTTTCTTAGGTAGAAGGAATTGACTATACCAAAACCTTTACGCTTATAGCCAAAATGAATTCCATCCACCTTGTTTATTCCTTGGAACTTCATATAAATATGAGGTCCATTAGATGGATGTTAAATCAAGATTATTGCATGGGGATTTGCAAGAATAACTATACATGGAACAACCTCCTATTTATGTTCAAAATTACTACATCCTTGTTTTCTACCTTAAGAAATTCTTTGTATGGCCTTAAGCAAGCTCCTTGGGCTTGCTATGCTAAAATGTATAACTTTTTTCTTGGTAATCAAATTTTCTAAATGTCATTATGACCCCAATGTCTATACCAAGAAAGTAGTTAACCATCTCATAATACTTGTTCTTTATGTTGATGACCTTATACTTATTGGTAGTGACCCCAAACTTTTAACCCATGTGAAATCCATCCTTAAGAAAAAAATTGAAATGAAAGACTTAGGACATTTTCATTATTTCTTGTCCTTTAAGTTTTGCAATCCAAGTGTTGTTCCAGAGTCTGTACTTAAGGCTTAGAAGTACAGTGTCTAGGCATCCGAAAGTGGGTAAAGGGTGGAGAAGAGAGAAACATCAACCTTCGGCAAAGGAAACTAGGGAAGGTTTCTACGTTGGCGTTGTCTAGCTTGCAACTGTTCCTGAATGGTTATATCCTGTTCAATCGCTGCCCATGAAAGTTCGAGTTCAAACCGGGTACTAGTTTTAAGAATAGTATCGAAAAGGTTTAAGGAAATGTGCGTTTGATTTGATAATCTGGGTTCGATATTGGGCTGTGTTGGTACAGGGACAGTCATGGAGGAACAGTAAAATAAGAAAAACTTCAGAGAGAAATTAAGTGTTGTCTCAATTTGGTCGTATAAAGGAGAATTTACGGTTTCAAAAATAAAACGGGGTGCAAATCAAAGGCTTTTTCCCGTAACTGAGTTATATCTTAATAAAATGTATGAGGTGGGAGAAAAACATTTAGCTGTCTATTGAATAAGGCTCCTATCAAGGGAGAATCTCACGTATAAACAGAAGAGGAAAACTGTAAGGAAATAACCCGATGAAGCATAAAATATATATAGAATTCTAAAAGTGTTGACTGGTCTTACACCTGCTGATAGCTGGTACAGAGGAAAAACAGTAAACAATTATAGAAAACCAAAATTCATTCACTATAGTAGTGGTTGTACTACATTATAACAAAGCATTCATCAGTTATGAATATGAAATGAAATGAAATATGAGATACAAGAAAACAAACTCATAACACAATCGTGACGGAATTGAGAATCTTCAGATTTGCTTTGTATTAACTCTCAAAATGTAAAAACTTTGTTACAATCGACACAAAAAGGTCCAGCCTCTTTTATTTCTTTCTATGGTATATTTATACAGTTTTACAATAAGACAGAATCTCAATCGTTACAAAAATTTCAGTTATGATAGGGAGGAGAGAAATCGCTTCATTTCTTCTTCTCTGTCTTTACTTGGTGCAAGAAGTTTGTTCTCGCACGTGCTCGGTACAGGTGACACATCTTTCAACCAGCCGAGATACCAGCCTTGACGGTTCTGCTTGACAGTTGGCCTCAAAAGAGTAACAATCTTGGGCTAATTGCGACAGCCTGTCTTCCATCTGTCTGTCTATGATGTCGATAGCGCATAATTGCGTGCTTGGTTTAATCATACATTTGTTTATTTGGACTATGTCTGCCATAGTCACTCGGGAGATCTCGGCCGAATCTCTTTCCTCTTTGTCCTTTAAATCAAGCGAGATTTTTTCCATATTCATTTGAATCAATGTCTCAGTATTACCTCCACTATCAATGCCTAGCAGATTGCCATCTATAGAACTAAAGGCCTCTTCTAAGGAATTTGTTACCCTTTTGGCTTGTAGCTTGCCTTATGCGATGTTGTGCTCCCATTATTTTAATAGAATGTTTCCTCTGGTTTTCTCTGAAACGGTGAACCTGGAAGTACTTCCCGAATCCCTGTTGTTTGTGGCTATCATAGCCTCTTGGAAGGCGACCTGTGCTGCTCCAGCTTCCCTTTCTCTAGCAGTTAAATTCTCCAAAACTTGATTAACCAGCAAGAAGTTGTCCCAAATCTCCTCTACCTTGCTGAGTAAATTTCGTTGGGCCACAGAGACTCTGCTCCGAATCTCCATCGCCTAGGACTGAAACATCTCGATATCTATCACTTTGCTTTCGGCGATTTCCACCCTAGCCTACAACTGTTGGATCATATATTTTTGTTGGCTCGCTTGTATCTTACCATCCCGAACCACCAGCTGTTCTTGTTCGAGCTTAGTCTTGAGCAGCTCTATCTCATTTTTATCAGCCAACCTTGCTTGCTCTATACCTACACTCGCCTGGTCTTTGGCAGTCTCCGTTCTTGTGGCTAGTCTAGTTTCCAGGGTCTTGATGAGGCGATTCTTTTGTTTCAACTAGTTTTTCAACACCTCGACTAAAAATTGATTCATCGTGGCATATGCTCCTAATGTCCCTGTTATTTCAGTCGCGAATTGTTCATTCCTCTTGTCTTTTCCATCAGTTATAACTTTGTATTTCTTGGTCGTTGACTCTCCTTCTTGATAGAATTCCCTCTTTACCACTGCCTTTCTCTTCTTATCAAAGAAAAACTCATTCGGAGGGAGTTCTTCTACCCTTATAGGCCTCAACTCTTCATTGAAGATCCATCCTGCATCAATATTTCCCTGAGTCAACTGCAAGGGGGTAATTGATGTGATAGGTTCTCCGATCTTCTTTGTTGATTTTCCCGGAGTAGCAACCGGACTTTGCTTCTTCGGCGGGTCAAGAGTCTTTATCTCTGCTTTCGGACTCTTAGTTTGCTCTCCCTCATCCTGGTGTTTTTCTTGATCAGGAGTCGCATCCTTAGAGCCTTCGACATCTTTTTGTTTCACCTCCGCCGTACTCGGACTCTCACCCCGCAACACTGTGGGAAGACAACTGCATCGATGTTCTTGGAACTTCAGAACATTAGCTCTTTCCTTGGGTTCCATGGTTTGTATCTGAGCTAGAATCTTGGCATAGGACCTTGTGCCTCCGAAAATGTCATCCGAAGGTGAATTCTCGTGCTCAAATCTCTTGAGCCCGCAACTGGCCAAATGATTGCTCATGACCCTTTGCAGATCGTGCTTCTTGTATTCAATGAGGACCAAATTTAGGTCTTCCATGGATGTTGCCTCAGCTTTGGCATGCCCGAAATCTAATAAAGAATATGAATTTAAATGAACAGGAAAAGGTGGCCATACCTTCTTTGAGTATCCCTTAAGCTCCTTGCTTATACCACCGATTATTGTTTGTCTAGCAACCTCACGGTAAGCCAGCTTGTCGGGAATGAACAATGGCAATGCATGCGGGGGAACAGAAGCCCCAAAAAATCTGAGATATGAAAATTCAGCTTCTACATACCAGTCAGCTATGCTGCTAAGATTTTTCACTATACTGTCCGAGATCCTGGGTGGCGGGTGACCGAAAATAGTGACATGTAGGGGCACCATCACCCAGTTGAAGATTTTGTATACGAAATTTGCCGCTTTGTTTTCCCATAATTTTGAATGATAGACATGTATGGGCTCATCCTCTGCTGGATTCCAACTCCAACTCATTAAGAGAAATGGTGTTAAAAAACAAATGGCGTCATAATGTATGCAGACATAAAAAATGAAGCAATTTTTTCGCTTTCTTTCTGCACCCGATACTCTGCGACCCGACTAGTTAGGTTGTTGGACAACATCTTCGCCTAGTCGAAGGAACAACCTTCGGCGACTCGAAACATTAGAGGCACCCATGGAAGAAAGAAATGTGAGGTGTCCTCTCTCCCATATAATATGCATGTCATCATAGCTACATACTTGTACTACAGTTCTAAAGAAGCTATTGAACATATACCATGATTGTCTGCCCTGAACTTCGCAGTGCACGAAACCCAATCTTTTATTAAGCTAGACATGGTTTTATCATACTGCACACATTCCTTCTGTTTGAATTCGTCTAAGAATTCGACACCATATGTAAAGTCAGACGCTGTGGGAAACTTATACATGGCTTACAGATGTTCAGGCCTGAAAGTCCCGATGGTGACCTTCTGCTCATTCATGATGGTTCTGGTTGGTATGTCCACATGGTCTAATGCCCATCGGACCATATCATAATATGGCAGTAGTCTTGGCCTAGCTGCTACTTTGTGCATTCCGGATTGGATGATGATATTATACTTGGTGGTTATATCATATTTTTCATTGTTGCTGGAATCATCGGAATAATCCACCAATTCAGCCTGCAGAACATCGGAAATGAAAGACCAGTTCGGGACGAAGTCGACACTTCGAGGTGAAGTATCAACAACGTTGTCTGAGCCTTGTCCCGAAACTTCAACACTGGCTTTGGATGCTTTTCGCGGGGCCATGACTGGAGATTGTGCTTTAATTCTTCTACGATAGAAATATGTATACATACAGAGGTTAGCTCACTCAGAGATTGTGTTCTGCGTGGTATAGAAATGCATTTTTCATAATGAACAACAGTTCTATATATATTCGAAAACTCGGTACTCTTTTAGATGAAATCTGTCAAATCATGCTCAGAAATAAATTTAACCATAAAAACCYGAGCTTTATTCATCGATTCTCCCTATCTCCTAATTAATGCCATAAATTTTGGCGGTTTAAAGTGTCAGTTGGTGTATGGAAGAAATAAGGCTACCTCGTAAATTGTGCAAGCATAAAAAAGCGGGATGTATTGATTTAGCTTAATTAATCCGGCTTTATCAATGTTAATTAATCTTTCACCACTCATTGTATTGGGAATTTTGATTTAACCTTTTGAACCTCTAACCCCCGAAATTGCGATGATTGATTTTGATTAATAAAAACGTAATTATGATTAGGAGATTAATTAATTTCATAATTATTTATATTCGCCGTATCGTGACTCGGAGTTTCGAAGGTAAGTTTCTGGGAAGTTTGCATGCCGAGCTGCGAAACCTCGAGATCGTGATAATACGACTTAATTAAAAGGGAAGGTAAACTCGGATTATGTGATTAATTAATTATGATCATACCCTTATCGTGATTTCGCGAGTCGGGACTTAGAAAACATAACTTTTAAAAAAGAAAATGCCGAGTGGCGAATTGCCGACATAACGTTACCATTGTTTAGATTTTACTTTTAACCTTGACATGGGTTACTAAAATAAGGACTTCGTGTTCTCAGCTATCGGGGCTATGATAATAAACTTTTGGATTTGGCGAATGTCGAGGTGCGAAAACCTGATGACGTTTAATCATGGTTTAGGAAAACTTTACTCTCGTTACTGCCCTGGGTAAAAAAATTAAAACGATTTCGTCGTTTCATTGCTCGGGAGGTGTGAGATACGTGATTTATAGAATCCGACCTATGAGATCCCAAGGTAGAACAAAAAGAGGAAACATTTGTATGAAAGGTAGGACTCGCCTCGAGAGTACAATAATCATTGTTGTTTGTGTGATAAAGCTTCATAGATTTTGAAACCACAGACGGAAAATACGAAAACCATATTTCGATTTCGAGCATTAAAAAATGAAATTTGTGACGGGCTAGAAAAAACAAAGGCGGCTCCAACATAGGCTCCAACTAGGGAGCCCGCTTTCCTGTAAGGCGGGAAGAACAATAGACCACGTGCCAATATTGGGTAAATGGAGTCAATAACTTCAATCAGGTGAAAAGGTTCCTGGGAACAGGGTATCAAAGGGGGAAAGAGACTTCGTTCTTTACCTTGAAAATATTTTTCAAACTCATATATTCTTTTTAAACTTAGCTGTAGTCCCTTTCACGACTTTCCCTTTCCCGCTACTAAATTCAGGTCTGCTTTAAGACAATCAAAACAGTTCTAGGAGACCTAACAGATCTTGCGGCTATCAGCTTGCATCAAAATAAGAAGATTATATGTTTTTAATTGGGAAGTCCCATCTGAACTTGGGATGTAGATCAGGTTTTTAAAAAGAATTGGTTACCGGAGTAGAGTGATATTCATGTATAACAACCTTACATATATCTCAGCTATTGCTTCACTGCCAGCGAGCCTGTTTAGTACCCCGGTGAAGTTATCTGGCCCCTTTTACTGAATTTCCTTTCACCACTTCGGAATATATTCATGCATTTAAATGTTGAGACGAGGGCAATCATTTCTGAATTTCCTTTCACCACCTGTCTTATAATTTGCTTTTTAGAGTGCGAACATGGGGGCAATCAGTTTGTATCAGGGATGATATTTGTGTAATATTTTGTACTATAGGTCTGTCAAATTACTTTGATTACTCGGTACCAACCTTCCCTTGACCTTCACAACACCTTCATTCATAGGGAAAAAAGGGAAAATAACTTTCTTAGGGCATTCTATTCGAGCAAGCTCCAATCCCCCGATGTCGTTGAAAAACCTAGGAAAGTTAGGATCACTTTAAACGTTCCTTCGTTTAGCAGGGGATCGAGTAGTCGTGAAGACCCACTTTCTTTCCACAATATGCTTTGAAGCTCATGAGGTTGAAA
>SNQJ01S0024097.1:65308-106523 GCA_010110895.2 Picea sitchensis
TTTTGATCCCCTTTCTCAATCTGAAATTAAATTCACTCTAATTTCTCCACGATTTAATGATTAAAACTCTAATTGTCGACCCTCATTTCAATTCGTCAATATTGAATACACAATTATAGTGAAATTCAAATATTATGCACACTGGGTTTTTCCCAAATTCAATACTCAAAAATTATCTACAGTACTATATAGGCATTCAACCTAAATAAGATAGAAGAAGGAGAATATTAATAAAAGAAGTTGGGTTTGCAACTTTTGTTTGATTAAAACCCTAAATCTCCTTTATTACACACAATAAACATGCCATGCGTGCTCTCTTCTTAAATCTGATTTGAATCTCCTTTTCTGTTACACACATTAAACACACCCTACATGCTTGCTTCTTAACTAAGATCTGGATTCCTCTCTCTCATATGCGCTTTCACACTTACATTATCTCATTTATACAAAAAATGACTACGAACCTCTAAGATAGGTTCGTATCCTCTATTCTTAGATAAAATAATAACAAATTCTAGTTGTTTCTAAAACTACTCAACTTCTCTAACTTCATGCTAAAATGGAAAATTTGTTACATTACATGGCATTAAAATGAAAACCAACTCCCCCCTACGTGGAAAATTCTAGAAACTCTCTAGAACCCTATAAAATTTTTAGAAAAATTACAATTTTAAAAGACGCTCATGCGTCATATTTTTGGGATTGTCCAATGCCCAGTTTCACTATGCAATTCATAAGAATTGGTTCTTATTTTAACAATATTGATTATTTTTTTTACACTACTCAAAACAAAGATATAATTTTGATATTCAATATTAGGGTTAACCACCTCCTTATAATATCTTAATTTTCTTTTATCCTCTAATTCTTTATTTCACTATATATTCTCCTTAAATTTAGCTTGAACAATATTTTCAATATCATCGGTATCCTGCAGGATAACTTCTTCGTTTATTTCCTAATGATTTAGCCAAGAATTGGCATCATTATTCCATCCTCGCTTGAGTCGTTGGTGATTTTGGGTAGAGTCTGAAGAAATTTTGGGGAGCCTATTTTCATCCATGTTTGTAATTTTTTTCTTGTACATTAAGTACCTAATCACAATTGTGCTCTCAATGGGGGAAAGATTCGCTTCTATGAGGAGGATATGATAGGGTGTATTTCCTTTAATATTGAGATTATAAGTTATAAAATTATTTTGTATATGTTCTATCTTTCTCAAGGATTCTCGAGAGATACTACATCCCCAAACTTCACATCCAAACAAGATAACAAGAGTGACAAGAGTCTCAAAGAGGATATTTTTCTTATCCCATACCCAAAAGTCTGCTAATTTACAATTATTTTGAAGCCCATAACAATATTTCCACCCTCTATTTATCATTTTCTCAATGCTATAATTCCAATTGAGCTTGTGATGAATATCAATGCCAATATACTTCTATGAAGGAACTTCCTCCAAGTTATTGTTGGATTTAATTGTCATAACCTTCATTTTATCAGTGTTCAAAGTCATTCATGTACTAAAGGAGAAATCCTTGAGGATTCTAAGCTTCTTACTGAGTTCATACAAATTCCTTGCCATAAGAAAAATATTATTAGCATAGAGAAGAAGGATGATGACTATACTAGAAAGATTTGGTCCAACACAACCTATATCTTCCAAACAAGCTTCGACTAACTTGTCAATGTATATGCCAAAAATGGTAGGGGATAGGGGACAACCTTTTTTGACTCCTTTATTGCTTTTAATTTCTTTTGACCAACCCTTCATTCTCCTAAAATTGGAAATAACATTCTCACACAACCTTATTGCAATAGCTCTTAGCCTGGAGGGAACTTTTAGCTCTTCTAAACTATTCCAAAGGTTGGTCCTAGGAACAATGTCAAAATCTTCCCTAAAGTGAACAAAACAACAAAGGAGATTAATTTTATTTTTGTGAAACTCCTCTGCAATGATCCTAAGTGTGAAAATGTGGTCCACAGTTGAATGATAAACTCTAAGACCAACCTAGCCTTTAGCTCTTTTTCTATGGCTTTCTAGCCATATGCTTATCTTGTTTTCTAGAATAATTCCATTTAGCTTGGATAAAATGGGGATAATCATAATGGTCCTATAATTAGAAGGAATGATTTTGTCCCACTTTTAAAAATAGGTACAATGAGTGATCCAGGAAGATCCATAATGCTAAAAAATTGATCTTCTCAAATGTTAATGGAAAATACTTTATTGTGTAGAGCTCGACGAGAGATTTCCAACGATATGTGAATCGCCTCAAACGGACATCGTATGATAACGTTATGGCCTTTTGAAGTTTTCAAGAAACAAGGCAAATGATGACAGTGCAGTCTGTACAGATGACGTCAACATGACATTAGCGTGTTGATGTGGCAGTACAAAAGACTTCCACGCGGAATCCATACAACTAAGTTGAGAGAATTGGAGGATGACATGTGTCCTTCCATACAGTCGACATGGCAGGATGATGTCAACATTCGTACAAGTGGCAAGATTAGAAAGAGACATGTAGATAGATGATGTCATCTTGTCAATGTGGAAGCACGATAAGCTTCCATGTGTCATCTGTACATATGACGTGGTAGATCGTACGATCCACGTGGCACCACTGAAAGTGTGACATGTGGCCTACCGTACAATGACGTGGTGAACATGTGGTAGGCATAGTCAGGAGTGGCGTGGTAGGTCATATAATACATGGCCCAATCCGAAAGTTCCATGTGGTAGGGTATACAACAACTAATGTTAGGTTTCCATGTGAACCAACCAGATGGTGCCATGTGGCACCTTCGAGAAGCCCAAGTTGGAATGCAGATCAAAATTGGTTGGGATCGTTGAACCCTCTACCTCCAACAAAATCTACGAAGAATATTCCAATGTCTTACATAAATGCTCCTACCAACATGCCATATATGTTGCTTGTTACAACCAACCAACAAATATTATTAAATATTTGTTACCACATCACTGCAAAGAATGAGTCACAGTTTGGGCCCGTGCCCTATTTAAACTGGTGCGTGAACTGAGGAAAGGATAACATGGAAATTCATGCCGAGGGTAAAAATAATTGGAATTCATTCCAAACACCCGACTTGGAAGTTCGTTCCATAGATTTGTCTCGAAGTGCATGCCAAGGAGTGTCTTTGGGTACCATGTCCAAACATGGTAATGTTTGTACTCATTATTCTCAATTTTTTGAGAGGAGTATGATGGCGATGTTAGTTATGTGTAAAAGTGATATGTATGAAATTATTAGTTCCATTTTCCATGTATGAGACCCATAGTTTCGTTATGCATGCAAAAGGGGGTCTTTAAGCACTTGTTCAGAACATAGTCGAGTTTATACTCATTCTTCTTAGAATTTTGCGAGGAATTCATTGGTAACCTATGTTTATGGGTTTGAGTATAAGAATTGAAGGGTGTCTTCAAATTTTCCATTGTAAGTCATCATTGTATCGAACATTTGAGCATTAATAGAGCGGTCTCACTATTTCGAAGCGAACCCAGAGAAGTAGTCCAAGATGGGTGAAATCTGTTATCAAAATATGCAATGAGCCTTGTTATTTGTTGTCTCTATTTCTCTCTATTTTGGAACTCATTATTTTCGCAAGTTATTAATTTATTGGAAAAATAAGTGTTTTCACATGATATTTTGCAAATAGTCATGACGATCTTAAATTCCTGAATTTGATCGGATGTTTAGTGTCTTCTTAAGAACTAATTGACATCTAAGGATTTTCGGATCATGTGGTATCAAATCTGGTTTGATGTGTATTTGCAGGTGAATGGTTATGAGGTCCAAAACTCAATCTTGGTGAAGGATCATTTGAAGAGTACATTCCTGATATTGGTTCAAGGCATGCATTTCGAAAGCATAAATGGCTTCAACAAAAGACGAAGATTATTCTAATCTAAATTGTTTCGGTACTGAAGAGGCATTCTTTTCTAATTTAATGGCAATGAAGGATATGGTGGAAGAAATGTTTTAAGATTGAAAGAAGGCCAAGGGGAATGGTAGTAAAATAAAATGAAAGTCGCATAACTTCAAGATGCAGTCGAAGGGAAAAGAAGAACATAATCATACATGTTCTCATTGTAAGAAGAAAAGACACGAGGAGGTAACATGTTGGAATTTGCATTCAAAGAGGTTACCAAAGAAGTTCAAAGACAAGGGTAAATAGAAGGCCACAACCATAGTTCAGGATCTTGGATCAGATTCTAAAGTTACAACTATGGGTGTTAAATGTATATTTTATGTTGCTAGTTCTAGTTCACATACTTCTTCTTCAAAGGCTGATGTAATTCTTGATGGAAGGAAAAGAAAAAAACTATTTCATTTACAATTCATCTCAAAGCACACTAATTTTGATACACTTGTTGATAGTGGATCACAAGTAAATCTTATTTCAGAGAAAGTTGTTTAGAATTTGGGATTGGAAGCTAGGCCTCATCTGAGACTATATCCTTTGGGTTGGATTTGTGATAATTCCTAGTTACATGTAACTAAATGATTTAAGTTATGGTTTGATAGCAAATCTAGTTTCTTTGATGAGGTAGAGTTAGACATTTTTCCAATTGACATTTGCAGGATGGTTTTGGGAAGTCCATATTTTCATGACAGGAAGACCATTTTCTACAGGGAATGGAACAAGTATTATCTCTTCAAGGATAGTATTGAGTTCATTGTGAGAGCTCATCATATGAAGATGAGTTTGAGAGTTGTCACTACAGGGAACGTGAAAATGCTAGTTAATGCCAGTATCCAGGATTCACATTTACAACCTACGATTGAAAGTAAAACATGTAATTTGGTTGATGTTATTCATGTTAAGAAGGGAAAATATGTTGATGGTTCATTCTCTTTCGCATCTGTATATTCAGTGTTTTTTTTTAGTTTATTACTAATCAGTGGAGTGTGTTTACTAGCTACAATAATGAATGGCGAAGTTTGTGAATTTAAGGGAATGGTTAACTTGGTCAACTATGTTGTTTCAATCTTCATTATTATTGCGATGAGTCAGGTGCTCATTATCCAAGTAGGATGGACAGATGATTCTAGACAAGTGAGGTGAAAATACCCTCACTTCATTTCTAAATGAACAAGAATTTTGGAGATTATATAGGTTTCTTGGATGACCTATAATTAGATCTAGTGATTTATGGATTCATATTCAGTGTCAGCATCAAAGGAAGACAATTGAAAGACCCTATTCCATTACAGGGAAGCAGCCTGAAATGGAAAAATGATGGTTACCATTTTGGCAAAGAAACCTAAAATGGAATGTTAATGTTCATATGTAAATGCCATGTTCATGTAAATATGTATACCTTGTATAGAAGTAAGTCAAACAATGTAGATGTTTGTGGAAAACATGTTTGGGTTTTTCTTTCAAAGGCGTATAAGAGAAGTAAATGAACATTAAGTTCATTTAAAGACTCCTACAGATACATCAAGCAATATAGGAACAATTAATCCAAGATGGGTGAGGCATAAACCAACATTCTACTTGGCTTCATGATTTTTGAGATGGACTGTCTTTAGGAAAAAAAGGAGATGGGAGTGAATGTTGAGTTCATGATTTAGATATGGATGTTGTGGACCAGAGTGTCAGTGAGAATACTTTTGTAATGAAGGAACTAGTGAGACAAGAACCATAGAACTATAGCTAGTAACCAGAGCTAGAGTAAGAGGTGTTGCTAAGAGCTAGAGTCAGATCCATGTTTCATAAAGGCAAACATAAGTACACTGATATTGATTGGTTTCCTTGAGATTTTGGAAGCTCAAGAAGGATATCTAATCCATATTCAAAATGAACATCCAAGACAAAGATCAAGTCCAAGATGGAAGTTAGTCGAAATGCATATTTTCGGCAAGATGGAAGAGTGAAGAATATTTATCATCACTAAGTTGTTGAAGGATCTATGCTTTATGAGTACCAAAATTTATTTAGTGGGAAGGTGTGATCCAAGAGGATCTAGAATGCTCAAAAATTGATCTTCTCAAATGCTAATGGAAAATACATCATTGCGTAGAGCTCAACGAGAGATTTCCAACGACGCATTAATCGCCTCAAACAAACGTCGTATGTGTTAAGTACCAAATACTAGATAGATAAATACCATAATAGACCCACAAAGCAATACAAAAGAAAACACAATTTATTATAGAAAACCCTTGAGGTAGGGAAACACCATAAAATGGATCCTATTATGGAAGGGATCCTCTCATGTTCACTTGCCTCTTGGAGGGGGCATCTTCCTATTGGGATACCACTCCAATACAATACTTCTCAATTTATCTCATTACATTGTTTGAACCCATTTATATAGTGCTACCACCCACCTATGAACATTCTAGAGGAGGAACCTTCTAAGAAGTCCTCTTACAGTTATTATATCTAACTACCATAGTGATCCTTATTTAATACTATAGTGTACCTAGTCCATCTTACGTTGAATGGCATCCACTATTATCACTATGGGCCCTCTGGGCCCCTCCACTACCTCTCTAGCTACCTAAAATTCTATCCCCCTTATGAAAGCATTGTACTCAATGCTTGTTATGAGAGTGTACAACCATATACCAGGGTCCCATGGATAAGTGTGGACCATAGTGCCGAAATAGACTAGAGAACCAGGGTCCCATGGAGAAATGAAATCTACGATGTTGTAGTAGTCCAACCACCATTGTAAACTAGGGTTCCATGTCCAAGTGCTCATGTAAACTCCACGTGGAAGATATTGGAACCCAATAACCAATTGAAAATGACTCTTCAAAGATTGAGAATTGTCATGTGGATTCATATAAGAAGATCCATCCACATAGTGGGAAAGGGTTATAGTTGAATCTGGAAGGAATAATACCACTGCAGAATATGTAGGATGGACATTTATAATCATAACTTTCTCCTGATTTTTTACATTGATTTTCTCTATAGAAGGTGGAGTAGAGTCATATAATAAAATATGAAAGTGGTTTTCATCCCAAAAATGAAAACTATCCATAAACCAATCATCACAATCGGCCTCAAAATCATGCCAAGAATATAATTATTGACTATATTCATCCCTTGTGTAAGCCATAATATATCTCTCCTGCATGCTAGCCATGAACTCATGAATACTACAAAAACTATCCCTGAGGCCATCTTGCAAGTTATGCAATGTGTCATGCATTTGGGATTTTAATGCTTCAGTCGTGTGTAGAATTTCCTTGAGTTTTTTAGAGTGAAAATCCATTGGAAACACCACATAAAATATACCAAAATAAATCTATGGAAATTATCTATCCAATGGAACTGATCTGGTAGCAATATGAACAATCTGTGAAACGTTATGGTCTCTACAATCCCACTATCGTCACGAAGACCCTAGGAAATGGTCGATTTTAAATCGTCAATATCTTCACTTCTGGAGCTCTGATTTGGGTGATTTTTTTTTAAATCAAACCATTTTGAAAGAGGAACTTACATATGTAATTTTTTTTGGAAAATTAGGCCCCAAATGCTACATAAATCAGAAAAATCACGCGGTTGTTCATGAAAAAACTCTGAAAATAACATATTTTAAAATTCCATTAAATTTACTTCCCAGACTCTATTTCGAACGATTTGTTTTTTTAAATTGGGTGTTTTTATGAGGGTAACTTATACCTACAAATATTTTTTGCCAATTTTTCACATAAATCTACAAAAATCGTTCGTAATGTTGCGGCCCTCTTTTTCTTCTCTAAAAAAAATCTGCAAAAAAAATAAAATAAAATTGCCCACAATTCTTGCCAAGGAAAGTGCTCTGATACCAATTGTTAAGTACCAAATAATGAATAGTGAAATACCACAATACACCCATATATCAATATAGAAGAAAAAACACTTTATTATAGAAAACCCTTGAGGTAGGGAAACACCATAAAATGGATCCTATTATGGAAGGGATACTCTCATGTTCACTTGCCTCTTGGAGGGGGCATCTTCCTATTGGGATACCACTCCAAATACAATACTTCTCAACTTATCTCATTACATTGCTTGAACCCATTTATCTAGTGCTACCACCCACCTATGAACATTCTAGAGGAGGAACCTTCTAGAGGTGGAACCTTCTAAGAAGTCCTCTTACATTTATTATATCTAACTACCATACTAGGCCTTATTTAATACTATAGTCGACCTAGTCCACCTTACGTTGAATTTCCTCCACTATTATCACTATGGGCCCTCTGCCCCCCCACTACCTCTCTAGCTACCTAATAGTATGAAAAATTTATGGCCTTTTGAAGTTTTCAAGAAACATGGAAAATGATGATAGGGAAGTCCATACAGATGACGTCAGTGTGGTGACATGGAAGTATGAAAAACTGACATATGGCATACGTACAACTGAGTTGGATGAATTAGAGGATGACAAGCATCCTTTCATACTGTCAAATGGCAATATGACATCAATATCTATACGAAAAGTGGCAAGCGCAGAAAGAGACACATAGATTGACGTCAACACATCGATGTGGAAACACAAGAGGCTTCCACGTGTCACCCAGATTTGAACGAATGGGAATCTAGTTGGATCAGTTGGAAAGTTCCACGTGTCATCCGTATGGATAACATGGAATAATGTACAGTCCATGTGGCACCACTTAAAGGGTGACATGTGGCCTATCATACGATGATGTGGTGACCACTTAAAGGGTGACATGGCAGGTTATACAGTACTTGACCCAATCTGGAAGTAACACGTAGCAATGAATACAACAAATAATGATAGGTTACCACATGGACCAACCAACTGGTGCCACATGGTACCTTCAAGAAGCCCAAGTTTGCCTGCAGATCAAAATTGATCAGCCTCGGTGGGTTTTGAACCCCCGACCTCCAACGTAATTTATGAAGAATATTCCAACATCTTACATAAATTATCCTACTAACACCCCATATATGTTGCTTGTTACAACCAACCAACAAATATTATTAAATATTTGTTGCCACGTCACTGCAAAGAATGGGTCACGGTTTGGGCCCACGCCCTACTTAAATCGATGCTCAGACCGAGAACAAGATAGCATGGGAATTTGTGCCAAGGGTTCAGAGCATTGGAATTCATGCAAAAATCTTGGCATGGAAGTTCATGCCATAGATTTGTCTTGAAGTGCATGCCAAGGAGTGTATTTGGGCACCATGTCCAAACATGGTCATGTTTATACTCATTCTTCTCAGTTTTTCGAGAGAAGTATGGTGCCGATGTTAGTTCTATGTAAAAGTGCTATGTATGAAAGTCTTAGTTCCATTTTCCATGTATGAGACTCATAGTCTCGTTATGTGTGCAAAAGGGGGTCTTTAAGCACCTGTTCAAAACATAGTCGAGTTTATACTCATTCTTCTAAGAATTTTGTGAGGGGTTCAATGGTAACCTATGTTTTTGGGTTTGAGTAGCAGAATTAAAGGGTGTCTTCAAATTTCCATTGTAAGTCATCATTATATCAAGCATTTGAACATTAATAATGTGGTCTCACTGTTTGGAAGCGGACCCAGAGACGTAGCCCAAGATGGGTGAAATCCATTATAAAACTATGTAATGATCCTTGTTATTTGTTGTCTCTATTTATGTCTACTTTGTCACTCATTATTTCTGCAAGTTATTATCAATTAATGAAGTTTATGGATAAATAAGTGTTTTCACATGATACTTTGCAAATAGTCACAATGATCTTAAATTTCCTAATCTAGTCGGATGTTTAGTGCCTTTTGAAGAACTAATTGACATCTAAGGATTTTCATATCAATGAGGCTTTGAGTACATGTTTTACGGAAGAATTGCTTGATTACTGAATTGAAGAGCTTGTGTATGTGAGGGATCAAAATAAGCCCTCCAATTTTTAATATTTCATCTTGGTATCCTTTGATGTCCTTAGCTTTCTTGTTTGTGAATCACTTAACCCCAAGCTTTATGTCTTCTATAGAAAAAAATCCATCTTTTGTATAAACTTTGGGAATGCTGACTAAGACATTATGTGATTCGTACAGATTTTTAAGGTAAGAATTGCAGTCTATAAGGGGAATCTTATAATTTTATTTAGTTTTACGAGTCAAAATTTGCCTCCAAATTTCTTTGGATATAGCTTAGATAGGTACAAAAGACTCTCTTGTTTTTTATTTATGTAGTGCCTTTTTACCCTTCTAATTAGGGATTCATATATATTGATCTTATCACATTTCAAGGACTCGTTATAGGATTCCCTAATAGATTTTCTAGCAAGTTTACATTTTTTATCATACCAAGGGTTGGAAATTGTATTCTTCTTTTTACACAACACTTCAATATAGATTTTTTTTTTATGGAGTTATAGAGGGTTGTTGTAAAATTATATCACGAGAATAATGATTATAATCATTTATTGAGATTACTTTTGGTTTAATAAATCTATAAACTTTATGTTGAAATTCTCAATTATTGAACATAATGGTTGGATGGCTCTGATGGCGAGAGGAGTAGGTTAGAGAGATAGGGTTTTGTTTCATCTCTTTGGTACAAGTCGAGGGGTTTTTAGGTGTCAATGGTCCTATTTAGGAGTGATAGGCTAAAAATGGTGACAAGGGATTTATATGTGGCAGCTGAAGCGGTTAAGGAGAAAAAGAAAAATAAATATTTTAATAAGGAGGTGACATGCGGGACCAACAAGCCGCGAGGAGATGTCACAATGGAAAGGACAGATAGTAGCCTTCCCAGATATGACCAACCTGCAACTACAATAGGCACGAGTATAAAATCTTACAAGAGATTGAAAAACATGTGTCTAAATAAAACCATGGAGAACCCGAGGTACGAGGTCACATATCCATTGATTAGAAACTACATTCAGTACATGAAGGATCATGCGGTTATCAAGAAATTCATGGGAATTTTTCCCTTGGAAAAAGTTTTAATGGTATGGATAAAATCAAGATGGAAATTCAAAGGGGACATGTACCTTAAGTTGGGGCCCAAAGGTTTTTTTACTGTAATATTCACTTTCTCTGAAGACAAAAATAAATTCTTTGATGAGGGACCCTATTTTTTTTAATTTAGCAGGGCTCCACCTAAGGTATTGGAATAAATTGTTCTCTCCATAGAAAGAATATTACACTACAACTCCAATATGGATCATATTCTATTCCTCTAATTCTGGCATCTAGAAACATAGGAAGGGATAGGAAATACTCTGGGCTATTTTTTCAAAATTTATGAGATCACAAAAATGGAAAGGTATACGTCTTATGCACAAATCCGTATGTATATGAATGTGGCAGGAGCCCTTCCAGAATAAAAAATCATTTCTTTTCAGGATGAAGAATGAGTTTAGACCATAGATTATGATTTCATTTTGTTTAGATGTAGGAAGTGCCATGAACACTGACACATGTTCAAAGATTGCCCAAAAAACATAACAAAAACCACTAATAAGGGTAAAGAAGAGGAACAACTAGAATGTTTCGATAAGATCCCCCAAAAAATAAAAGTGATACAAAAAGGAAACAAGCCCATAAGGAAAACCTCAAGGAAGGACTTGAACAATTTCTAGATATTGGCATCGAAAGACCACAAAGAGGCAAACATTGAGGGAGAGAACCGAGAAAAAGAGAAAGGAAATGAGGTAGAGAAAGTAACAGAATTCAAGCAAGAATAGATCCAAAAAAGATGTTGCACACATCAGAGAAGAGTAAGCCCATCAATGATTGTCGACGATATTAATATGCAAGATCCGAAGGAAAATGAAGACTCTCAAGAAGAGATAGAGAAGGAGGACAACACTCATCTCTCAGAGCTTGAATACATGGAAGTTGATTTCAAGGCTCTAATAGTCGTCCATGGGGAGGAAATTAATAATATGTAGGTGGGACAATTGTGTAAGCTTCGAAGGGAATTACTCAAACAAAAGAGCAAGGGCTTAACCCAGGAAAATATGACCTCAACCTCAGGAAACTTGGGGATCAAGTCGAATCTAATGAAGACCCTAAAAAACCAAGGGGGGAGGAAAATAATAAGGGTTGCAAGCCCTGTAAACAGGTCCTAGAAGAAACATGGTAACTTCTCATTGATTCTGGTCATGTAGTGGGACTGCCAAAAAGGTACTTCTTACAGCAAAACAAATGTTAATTATGAGGATATTTTCCTAGAATATGAGGGGACTGAATGCTTCATATAAACACATAATTCTAAGGGAAAAATAGATCAATAAAAAGAAGATATAGTAATGTTTTAAGAAACTAACTGTGATAACAACAATATGAAACAAATAGCAAAAACAATCTGGAAACAATGCAAAGTGGTATGTATCAAAGATGAAGGGGCCTCTAGGGGGTATCTCTCCTCTGGAACCCAATTAATTTTTACGTGGACTTGGTGTTCCAATCAAATATAATAATTGAAATATCATATAATAAATCAGGATTGGATGAGCAAGTTTATGTGTCAAATGCTTATGGTCCCCTTACACCCACAACTAAAAGGGAATTCCTAAGAGAGATCTCCATCTTAGGTCTGTTATTAAAAGATCATAAGTGGATATTACGAGGAGAGTTCAATCTAATAACATATTTGGAAGAAAAGAAAGGAGGCCTACGTAGGTTGGATGTAGAGAATTAGTCCTTCAAGAAACTAGTAGATCAACTATGTCTCATTTATATCCTTATGATAGGGGGATGATATACTTGGAGTAATAGGAGAGGAGGGAAAATCATATAGCAGAATGATTGGATATATTCATGGTGATGGAAGTTTTCTACCAATCAAGACAAAACATCTCTGTGGAAATTCAGTCCTTTTATGGTTCAGACCACTATCCCATCTCTCTCAAATGGGACAACAATATAACACCCCACCCTAGGCCCTTCAGATTCAAAACATTTTTGACCCGAAACCTAGATTTTATGCAAAGGATCATAGAATGGTGGTTAGAAACCAATATCTTCATGGTACAAAGATGTATCAATTTCAGAAAATATTGAAGCACATCAAAAATTACCTCAGTTAATGGAATAAATAAGTTTTTGGGAATATCCAAGAAGAAAAATGAAAACTGGAAGAAAAGATGGAGAGAATTCAGGAACAAATAATCCAAGGACACTCACCGAAGCTCCAAATTAAGGAAACCCAGGTTCACTTAGAGATTAATGAGAGAGATAGTCAAGAGGAGATCTTGTTCCACTAGAAATCCTAGATCCACTGGCTAAAGGAAGGGGACAAGAATACTAAAATTTCCACCATTCTTTACTCAAGAGAAGGAACCAAAATAGGATATATTCTCTTCATGTGGAAGGAGGGGAGAATTTATAAAGGAATGAGGATATTGAAAAGAATTTGATAAGCTGCTACAACAACGTTCTTTCTGAACCAGATGTGGATAAGAGGGATGCCAAAAATGATATCAAGTGGGATTCCCAAAATTGGTATCTCTGGCCCACAACCACAACCTAATGCGAAGCATGACCATGGAGGAGGTTGAAGAGACTATCAAAGATATTCCAAAGGGGAAGGCGTTAGGCCTCAATGGATTCACAGTGGAATTCTTTCAAACATGTTGGAACATTATAGGAAAAGACCTTTGGGAAGCCATTGAATAATCCAGAACCTCTAGATCAGTCATGTAGACTTTCAACGCCACCTTTTTTAGCCTGACTCCAAAAGAAAGAGAAGAAAATTCAATAGATAATTTTCTTCCTATTTCTCTATGCAATGTAATTTACAAATTTATCACTAAAATATTAGCTAGCAGACTCAAGCCTATCCTTCAGGAAATAATTTCTCTTGAGAAAGGAGGATTTGTGGAAGGTCGTCAAATTCTGGATGGGACAATTATGGCCCATGAAGCCATTCACTCTCTCAAAACTAGTAGGAAATCAAGAATGATCTTAAAACTTGACCTTTCCAAAGCTTATGACCCAATCAATTGGACCTTCCTGAAAGAAATTTTGGGGGCCTTTAGTTTTGAGTCCTCTTGGATTTGTTGGGTCCATAGCCTGATATCCTCTATGTTCTTATCCATCCTTTTCAATGGATCACCCTTCCCTACCTTCAAATCCTCAATAGGGATAAGACAGAGATATCCTCTATCTCCTTAGCTTTTTATCATCCTCGCAGAAGGATTGGGGTGTTTTTTGAAAAATATCTCTCGAAGGGATCTATCAAAGGACTTTCCATCAATCCCCATATGACACCTCTTTCCCACCTTAAATTTATGGACGACACCCTGCTCCTAGGTAGACCCACAGTGAAGGAAGCTAAATCTCTCAAGAGTGTTCTTGACATCTTCATGACAACCTCAGGCATGCAACTCAACCTAGAAAAATACAAAGTCTTATTTTTCAACACCCCCATCATAATTCAACACTACATTGCCCGAATTTTGTGCTTTTAAAGGGCCTCCTTTCCCTCAAAATATTTAGGTGTGCCTCCTATAGATAAGGCTCTTTGAAACCCAGGTTGGCAATAACTCTTGACCAAAATCGAAGACCGCATGAATTGTTGGACTCATAGGTTTGTAACTCTGCCAGGAAAAATTCTCCTGATAAAATATATTCTAATGATACTGCTTGTTTACCTTTTCTCTTTTCTTGCAGATCTGACTAACATTATGCAGAAACTTCGAGAAATTTATAGGAATTTCCTGTGGGGAGGAACCAAAAGAGAAAATAAATGGGCTCTAGTGGCTTGGTAAAAACTCTATGTCCCAGAGTCTTAAGTGGGTCTGGTTCTAAAAGGCCCCCTCAAATTGGTTCAAGCTCTAGCAACAAAAACCTTCTAGAGGTGGATCAAAAACCCAAGGCATTTTGGGCCAAAAGATGGTAGGGAAAATATGCCAAGGATAGCCCCACAAAGGAAAGGATAATATTAGATGGGACCCATGTTGGACACACGGATCACTGAGAGGGGGTGGGGGTGAATCAGTGTAGGGATCTTTTTCACTTCCTTTCACAAAAATCCTTAGTTAGCAATCACAATTTACTCAACACTTATTACTGTTAATCTATAACCAGTTGTATGAAAACATATATTAGAAACAAATATCATCAATAATCCATCACCACAAGGAACACAAAGAAAACAAGATGTATGTACAATTTTATTTTTATTATGGACTACAATCCTTGGGTTTTTATCAACAAAAAATGAATAGAGGATCAACTCCATAAGAGCACCAGATCTGCAATGCAAGACTCGGCTTACACAACTCAACACCAACTAAGAAGAGGATTCAATCCTCAATAGATACCAATTTGTCAAAAGGTATGTGACTTGTCAGTAGTGCAACACACACATGTACACACCCTATCAATAGTGTAGCCCACGTATGTACATGGTTTGGATCACAACGGCCTGCGTATGCCTCCTTAAGAACTAGGTTTTTCTCTCTCCTTGAAAAACTCAGATCTTCTGCAGGTTATGTCACATCCACTTATGCCTTTCACTTTCCAATATATACCATAACCAATCACAACACATCTATGTTTCCCGACAACTTACTCATGCTCCTCAACCATACAATATGAATGTTACTTGATCATGTATAAGTAACTAGTATACTATAGCAATCATATCGATACTTAAACATAAGAGTGTTTCTCACTCTATCAATAAACCAAAATAAACCATATCACAACAACCATACCAAGAATGCCTTAAGAATTCACCATACCATAAGAAAAAATATCCATCAAAAAAATCATGTAACCATACCAGAACTTCTATGGTAGATCTGAGCCCATATAATGTAGATCTGGAACTTGCTTCAAACTTCAGGAACCAGGCACTAGCTCACACTCAAGTCTCCCTGACTTTATCCAAGAGTATGCGCTCTAATATCCTTCAGCCCGCATGTGTACGCGCCCTGCCTCACTGCAGCCCACGTATGTACATGCTCTGGCTCACTACAGCCTGCGTACTCCTTCAGAAACAAGGGTTTCTGAACTTTCGAAACTTTCACCGTCAAGATCTCAAACTTATGAAAACTTTGATGCGTCCATGAGTAATTGCAATGATTCTCTCACTCAGAATAGATATTCAATATTTTGTCAAGAGAGATATTTTATAAGAGACCCTTACCTCTTATTTATACTCCCCAAGTAGCTTCCTTAGAAGAATCCACTTATCCACTTTGTCCACATATCCACTTTATTCATAAAACCACTTTGTCCACATAACCACCTTTATCCAACTTTTTCCACTTATCCACTTTGTTCACATGGCCACTTGTCCACTTAACCCACTTTCCTTATTTTAGGGTTAGCCTACTTATAACCACTTTCCATAATTATAAAGCTCTCCATTAACTTTAATATTTAAATAATCCTCTTTGACTTCATTGCTTCACTTTATTATTTAAATAGTTTCGTTTTTGTAAACACTTTGACTTCTTTCACCTTTTGGGGCTTCTAGCCAACACACGAGGGCCCTCCAACTTCACAAGGCCATAACTCTCAAACCGCCAGGATTTATGTGATGTTTCACATACCACTAGAAATGGCATGACAAGCACTATCCATCTAGGATAGTTTCACTGATCTTTATCTCATTATACCATAATTAAGCATGGTTTCTCTAACCATACTTCTAGGATAACTCAAACGCAAAGCATCTTCCCATGAGGGATTTCACCATAAGGGGACCACTTTGGAGTTCATCCATTTGTACTTCCTATCAACCATGTCAAGACAATAATGAGTCATCTTTACATCAATCCAACTGGAATAACCCATGTCAACACATCACTATGACATTATCCCTTTGTCATTGATTCCATTCATGACCACATGATCCAACGATCAATAAATTAATGCATCAATCCATCTATGCATCATATATCAATGAAAACACTTGACATTAATTCATTTACAACAATGACAATACATACTACATCAATATATTGTGACAAGACATTGTTCCTTTGACATCAATGACAACATGATCCAACAAACCAACCAAGCTCATTTATATGGAACTACGCATGGAGAAACCGAGACCTGGTACAAAATCATAGCTTCTAGGAAATTCATAATGGTCGGTCTGCCCTTTTCTAGGAATATTATTGGGAGTAGTTTCCAAAGCTCAATATGAACGAAAACCTCCACCAAATTCAAGAAACGATGGTAGGAATAGGGTGGACAAAGGTATTCCACTACTGGGAAGAGACACAACAACCAATGAATCGGATGGAGAGATCCTGGAAAAAACTCATAGAATGGACAATGGAATGGGATGAGGCTTCTTTCCAAAACATGGAATTCATTCTCATAAGTCACCTTCCCCCAGTGTGAAAGGGACAAGATATCCTACATTGGGGAAAAAAGGGTGACAATAATTTTAGAGTTAAAGAGGCATACATGGAGTCTATGGGGATCCCGAACATGATCAAAATTCCATTTGGACTAAAATTTGGGACTCAAACCAATGGCCTAAATAACCACTTTTTTATGGATGGTGGTTAAAAAAAGTATTTAACCTAGGACCACTTAACTAAGGGAGGCTTCGAAGGACCATTTATATGCCTAATGTGCTACTAGGATGGGGAAACTATGAACCATCTCCTCAGCTCTTTTAGAGTTTCTTTAGATCTATGGGATCGAGGATCCCTATTATTCAAAAATATAGAAAAAAACAGACAAGACATAACCAAAACCATAGAATATTGGAGAGTGAATCCTTACCACAATCAAATTTTCAATAGAGTGTGGTCCTTGTTTCTGGGATTTTTATTTTGGAACTTATGGAAGGTGTTAGCGCTCAAATGCGCACATTAAAATTTTAGCTCCTTCACCAAATTTTGTGCCAGATTTGAAAAATATTTGAATCTTTTTTTGTTCCCATATCCTACAAATTCTTTCATCAATTCTTGATGAGCTCTTACTGTCGGTTTTTGTCAAAAATCTTGTGATCTTTGTCCTGGTCTGAATTATAAATTTCAGAGTTCCTATCATAGTCTGCCCAAGCAACACAACTTGTTAATATTTTTTTTCCTCCTAAGACCTGAATTTATTCAAATGGATTTGCATTTGTTTTGATTGCCAAAGCCTAATTATAACAATTATTATGTTTAATAATAATAATAATTGCTCATTTCCATCTAAAATCAAAGTTCATAATTACAAAAAGGATTTGAGAAACATTTTACATGTTGAAGAAACAAAAGGTTCTTTTTGTATTTTTAACTGATTTGGTTTCTCGTGATTATTATTTTGGCCAAAACTATTGGGCCTATAGGCCCAATCTCTAATTATTTCATCAAGTCTACCAAGCACTAGGATCTAAGTCTACATACTAAGTTTGCAACACAAATCCTAGCGCCAAACGCCAAGCCCATGAGGAGCATAGTAGGTGCATAATGCATCGACTTAAGTTGGGAACATTGGGATATTTAAACACCATAAATTTTTTACACCCGATCCATGTGGGATATGTCCCACTCGGAAAATAAAAAAAAAGCAACGCAATAGCTGTTAAAGCCAGAGTGTTAACATCATGCCACAATGGAAAAAGTAACTACAAGGTGTTCGATGAAGGTGCCAACTATTGATATTTGTAAGTGTTGGAAATGTCCATGCCTGAGCACCATCTGTGATCACAGATATCACCATCATGGATTCAGTGAATGTTTATAGCGCTTCCAAGTGCCTTGTTCGAGCAACAAAGAGACAAGTTTTACATCGAATGCTAAGAAATGGAATTCAAGTTAAAATTGCAGGTGCCAAGATCGAGTGTTGAAGGAATTAAGGAAGAGATCATGAGTTCTCATGGGTGGTATGAAAATCTCATTAATATTGCAGAAGATGCCTTTGATGGTTTTCGATTCATGTTGTCCTGAGAACCAACAACTGCCAACAAGTTGTACTTAGTTTAGCGCCTTAAGGGCCTTTCTCTAGATGAAGTGTCTAAGTTGGAGCATGTTGAAGTCTGCCCTCATGCCGTTGAATTGAAAGAGAATATTATTACTACAAAATGAAACTTATGAGCAGGCAGAGGCACTTTAGCTGGGCTATTGGAAACTAGTCGTGAAAGGCCCAACTCCTTTTGGGAAAGGTCTGAAACATTCTTTGTGGAAAACAAAGTTCCTTGAAGTTTCTTTTTGCAGCTTTGTTGGGCACATGTTGGAGTGATAAGGTGGGGATTTTACTTCATCAACACAATGATTATATTCCAGATATCTTCAGGATATTCTTCCAACTTCAGAGAGTTAGTTGAAGAATCAGTTTTTCAAAGCAATTATATTGATTTTATCATTGTGACTCTATGCATTACAGTGGTTTTTGAAGAATTTGTTCTAAGAGGGTAATGCATGTTTTTTCTATAACTATGATCATAAAATTATGATATAATCACCTATAGATGTCTCCTACAACATTATGTGATCACCAATTATCAATGAGTTCATGGGTTGCAAGCAAGACAACGAAGATTTGAAGAAACCTTAGTCTTGGTAAGGTTCGTGTTTGCTTCATTTTAGTGATTTTAATGAGAGGTATATGAGTTGAAGTAGCTTGAATATGGTTAAATACATTCTCTTCAACCATTTATCAGCTTCCATAACATATCCAAGCATTCAAACATCCAAAAAAGAAAAAAATTGAGTGGACTAAGACAGGTCACAACGTTGTGATGCAAACTCATGATTTGGGATTTTTTGTGGAGGAACGACTGGATAGGTGTTCAATGGATGCATGCCAAATGTCTAAAGGGTGAGTTGTGAGTTGGGTGGCCACTTTCCAAAGGAAGATGCACCCAAAAGTACACTTAATAAACCATAAAGGAATGTTATGAACATTGACAACAGTTTCCAAGCAAATAACAATATGTTATCTTCAGTTGTCCACATGTTGCCTCGCCCCTTTGAAATCACATGAATCCTATGAAGGTTGTTATTCAAATTGTAAATATTTCAATAACAACATAGGCTATAAGATAGGAATTGTAAGACTGAAGTAGGGTTCGAATGGAGTGATAGAGACTCATATATTTTACACTGTCTATGTAGCAGAAGAGTACTTCTTATTGTATGTATTGGACTTAAGATCCTTTGAATAATGGAAGTCATTTATTTTTATTATCATCTTATTTCTGTCTAATTTTGATTACAATCCATTGAAAGATTTAGTTGACTGAGTTGTATCTTTATTGCAATAGATGATCTGTTGTGGTACTTGTGCAAATATATCAGAATTTTTATATTTGATTATGGAAGATCTTATTTCAGAGAGGTCTTCCTTATATGTCTGTCATACTGTAAAATTCTAAGACTCGGGAGATCTATAATTCGATGAGAAAAATAATACTAATCCAATGAATTTACAAGTAAACAAAGAATAGAGAGATATAGAAGAATTTACTCTTCAAGAATGAATGTATTCACCATGTATTAATATGTTCTAAATTACAATGAGATCAATCCAATATGTAGAGAGGAATTGATCTTGTCACAATAATAGCAACTTGTCACAATAATAGACAAGCAGATACATCCTATGGCCATATCTTGTTTATTGAGAATGCCATTTTTCTCATTGACGGAATCATGCTCTACTTCCATTGCCATTGTTATTCGGCAGAGACCTTTGCTTTGGAGAGCAAGGGTGATCTCTGATTTCCATTCAAGGTAGTTGAATGGAGTTAGGACAACATGCTTGGGTTGAAGGTGTTGATCCATTTTTTTTTTTTGCCTCCTTTAATGATATTTCACTTGCAAATAAAACTAGTATACCTCTCCCTCAAATTCGTTGAGGCTCTAATACCATGTAAAATTTTGAGACCTGAGAGATCTAGAATTCGATGAGAAAAATAATACTAATCCAAGAATTTACAAGTAAACAAAGAAGAGAGAGATAGAGAAGAATTTACTCCACAAGAATGAATGTATTCACCATGTATTAATATGTTCTAAATTACAATGAGATAAATCCAATATGTAGAGAGGAATTGATCTTGTCACAATAATATCAATTGCCACTAAAAGTAGTGTAAAAATAGCTAAAGCACATGCCTAAACCTATAAAATAGTTAACCCACACCTAACATGAGTATGATAGGCTAAAAAGTGTGAGTTATCCATAGTTGACATGCAAAACATGCAAGTTTACTAAAGAAAGGGGGCAAATCCCTAAAATCAAGGGACAATTTCCTTTATTTTAGGAGGAAGTGTGCTATCCTTCCTTTAGGTATTTAAACTTTGCATGGAGGTTGGAAAGGAGTTATTAAGTGGATTTATAACTAAATAATTCAAATTTAACTCCCTAAACTTAAGGAAAACTCCCTAAAATCAAGGAAGGTGTCTTCTACCCTCTCTAGAAATTCAAATCAAGTGAGGAAAAATGCATTGGAATGCATTAACCAAGGTCTAGGTGCCTAAGACAAGTAATACACCAAGGGAAGTTAGGATTATTCTATAACACATACTACTGAATGTAGATGATAGGCATTTCACATTCTTCTTATTAATTCTTCCACCTACTCATCATATTTTCTATAACCCTGATCAAATTTATTCAAAGCCTTATTTGTCGGTGCATATTATGTGAAGTAAATTGTGATTGACATTATTTTCAGAGTATTTCATCCATTTTTCATTTACTGCAATTTTTATCTTCCACATTTTGATGGGTTCTTGGCTTTCACTCATAGCAATTTGAGTGTGACTCTCAGTGCTAACATTCTTGGAGTCGTTGTCGGGGAACAAAGTGTGAAGCAAGTTTCCCTGGAAGAATGACATAGATCCAACTCTTGATGGTAGACAAGAGAGGGACATAGAAATTGACTATAATCATCTACCTGGTGAATCCACAATCAAAGACTCCATTGGAGGAAGGATCCTGCTGACAGAAATATGAAAATATGGAAGGGCAAAAACATGTATTAGTTCATTAGTTTTCTCCATGAAATTTTGTTTTTTTTCATCAGTTCATACATGTATTTCCATTTACATATTAAGAGGATCATCCTATGCTTTTTCTATTCGGATGACCATAAGCCTTCATTTGTATATCCATCATTGGAAGAAGAAGGTATCCATTCAGCATGTGTTGTAGATGTTGATCATGTCTCCTCACCTCAACATATTGAGAAGAATGATGTTTATATCTCAATTCTTCCTGAACATGCTCAGCCTTGTAACTATGAGGATGATAAAATTGACTTGTTACCTTCTTAGATCTTATCACCTACTACCATCACCACCGAGACTTGCAATCAGTTTGTTAAACCTGATTTTCAGCCCACAAAATTTCAATCTAGAAGCAGGGAGAAAATGTTTAAACCCCTTAGGCTGCCATCTCACCTTCATCATTAACCTCTTAAATTTGTTGAGTATCTTCCCCGATTTACTGGAGAGGATCATGTTACAACTAAAAAACATTTGGGATCCTTTAGAACTTTGTTGATAATTTTGAAATATTACATGAAGATGTTACCATGAGGTTATTTTCCAAATCCTTCTTTGGGGATGTTGCTTTGTGGTTTAAGAGTTTGTGAGTTGATTCCATTGGTTCATGGATTGAGTTATATGATGCATTTTCAAAGTATTGGGGTGAGAATAGTCCTTTTATCAATACCTAGCTGATTTTCATGCTTTGAGGAGAGGGGAGGAAAAAGATTTGGCTACTTTCAACATGAGGTTTTATAGTATTTATTACAACATGCCTTTGGAGATATGGACTTTTGAGATTGCTACCATGGTTTACTATGTATCATCTCAACATCATGATCTTGTCCTTTTCCTGAGAGAAAGGAAATGTTCATCATTAATACGGTTGTTCGAGGATGTTGAAGAAGTCAAGGAGAACATCTTTTCTTGCTAGAGGTATCAAGATCGGGCTTACTTTGAAGATTTGTGTGCACATAAGTGTAAGTATGATTCATATTTGGAACATAATTCTTCAATGTTTTCATATTTTTTCATGGACATGGATGTACATCATTCTTATGATCATTTTCCAAATCATTTTGAGCATGCAGTAAAGGATGATTGTATAGATAACTACATATTTTTAGTTGATCATAATCAAAATCTTTTAGCTCTTACTATACAATTATCATGTGATCATTATTTTGAAGAGAAAAATGTCACTCTTGATGATCAAGAGCTGATCTCGAAATAACAAGGAGGTTAACTCTTTCCTAGCAAAGGGGAATGTATGTATTGGCAGCCGTCTTTTTTGAATCATCATGTTTGCGATTCTGGTTTTGAGGATCCAGTAGCAGCTTTATTGGAGTCATATCTTTCAATTTTTTTGAAGATTTCAGACTTCATCATTTCACCGACACTTGTGGGTGAGTATGATTTTTTGAAAAAGTATCTATGTCTGCTGTTATATTTTTGTTATTTAATTAGTGGCAGAGATGAGATTCATTCAATCATGAATTTACTTGAATGGTTCTTGTGGAAATTTGCATTTACTTGAGCAAATTGGAGATTTGGTTAGAATAGGGTAGTGTAGGTAATAAGCTCGCTTCCCGAGAATTTGATTTTCTTCAATTTGCACAGTGTGATCAAATTTGCAGTGTGAGGTTTGTTTGCAGCAAGTTTATTAGTTTACTTGAATAAGTGGCAGATTTTGGCAGTGTTATAGAGGTTTGTTGCACAAATGATTGCATATACCAATGGATAAGGCCACTGGAACTACTAGGGTCTTGGAGCCTCATAGGGAGGCATCCATCCCATTTGGAGCCATTGTTAGCGCTCAAATGTGCACCATTAAAATTTTATCTCCTTCACCAAATCTTGTGTCAGATTTGAAAAATAGTTGAATCTTTTTTTGTTCCCATATCCTCCAAATTCTTTCATCAATTCTTGATGAGCTCTTATGTTGGTTTTTGTCAAAAATCGTGTGATATTTGTCCTGATCTGCATTATAAATGTTAGAGTTCCTATCATAGTCTTCCCAAGCAACACAACTTGTTAATACTTTTTATCCTCCTAAAACGTCAATTTATTCAAATGGATTTGCATTTGTTTTGATTTCCAAAGCTTAATTATAACAATTATTATGTTCGCTCATTTAGGTTTCTGTGGTGAGATAATTGTTCAGAAATTGCCGGAGGAACCACAGTGCCAATGATAGTTTGTCGGCGACGTTTCGGATCCACAACAAGATCCATCATCAGGACAGAAAAAGCCCGAGGAAAAATAAGAGAGGAGCCTTAATTTAATAGTGAAAAGTGAACCCTAGGTTTGGGGAGGTTTCTCAAATTAGGTATATTTAATTAATGAAACAAAATGATAACCCGACGGTGTTTAATCAAATTATACGTTAAGGATAGGCTAAATTTTAGGGTTTACCCTATTATTAAAAATAATCTAATATTAATTTTGTGTTAATAAAAGGTTAAATTAAGGTTAATCTAAGTTTGGTAGTATTAAAGTTATTATTTTAATTTTTAAATTAGTGGTCAACTTACGTGAAGTCCTAGGTTTGAGCAGTCTAGGGTTAAAATAGGCTAAAAATAGGTTAAGTTATTAATAATAAGTTTTTATTATAAGAAATGGGTATTAATATTAATTTAATGCTAAATATAGGTTATATTAAGGTTGACTTAACGAGGTGGCACACTATTAATATTAAATTTCTATGTTAAATATATTAATAATAGGTTATTGATAGGTTAGATTAATATTAAGTCCTAGGTTTAATATTGTTAATATTAAAATAACTAAGCGTTACTAGCAAACTAGGGTTAAAAAAGGCTAAAAAATAGGTTAAAGTTATTAATATTAAATTTTTTATGATAAATGGGGCTAATTTAATACTAAATATAGGTTAAATTAAAGGTTGACTAGCGGTGGCACTAGCAATCTAGGGTTAAAAGGGGGCTAAATTTAGGTTAATGTTTTTAATATTATGTTAGATATAGGCTAAAAGCAATATTGAGTTAATGATTGGTTAGATTAAGGTTGAGGGGGTAGAAAAATTATTATTACTGTTCTATTAGGAAAAAATCGCAAAAATCCTAAACAGGAAGGAGATTAAGACCTCATATGGGGCCAGCAACACCATCAAAATGAGATCTATCAAGGATAAGCTTGACCAACACAATTTCAAAGGATTTTACAAGATAGATTGCTCTTGTAGCCAAATGCTATATTGGAGAAACGGGCCGTTCTTTCAACACTAGGATTAAAGAGCATGGTCTTGACATTAAGAATGAACGAACCCACACCTCAGCGCTAGCCGAACACTCTCTCACAACTAAGCATCACATAAGCCTAGAGGACACCAGCTAGCCGAACACTCTCTCACAACTAAGCATCACATACGCCTAGAAGACACCAAAATCTTAGCTAAAGAAGACCACCTCCTTAAAAGACGAATTAGAGAGGCAATCGAAATCATAAAAAATCCTGATAACCTAAATAGAGACAACGGCCTAGATATTAGCGAAAGCTGGATCCCACTCATTCGGAAAAGATCACATCTTTAACCTTACCCTCAGGACTCTAATACTTACACCTTGTTTCACCTTAACTTTACCTTATGTTTTTCACCCTTGACATACTTTAATTACTTTTTAAGCTAACCAACCTAATACTAATTAAAATCTTTACATTTTGTTTCCAACTTAATTTAACCTAAAATTGAACTTCCTCTAAACTAAGGTATCACTTAGCCGACTCCTAATAGAATAGTAATAATAATTTTTCTACCCCCTCAACCTTAATCTAACCGATCATTAACTCAATATTAATATTTTTAGCCTATATCTAACATAATATTAATAACATTAACCTAAATTTAGCCCCCCCCCCTTTTTTAACCCAAAATTTCTAGTGTGCCACCTCGCTAAGTCAACCTTAATTTAACCTATATTTAGCATTAAATTTAGCTCTTATTTATCATAAAAAAATTTAATATTAATAACTTAACCTATTTTTAGCCTTTTTTAACCCTAGTTTGCTAGTAACGCTTAGTTATTTTAATATTAACAATATTAAACCTAGGACTTAATATTAATCTAACCTATCAATAACTTAATATTAATATATTTAACATAGAAATTTAATATTAATAGTGTGCCACCTCGTTAAGTCAACCTTAATATAACCTATATTTAGCATTAAATTAATATTAACACCATTTATAATAAAAACTTAATATTAATAACTTAACCTATTTTTAGCCTATTTTTAACCCTAGACTGCTCAAACCTAGGACTTCACGCAAGCTGACCACTAATTTAAAAATAAAAATAATAACTTTAATACTACCAAACTAGATTAACCTTAATTTAACCTTTATTAACACAAAATTAATATTAGATTATTTTTAATAATAGGGTAAACCCTAAAATTTAGCCTATCCTTAACGTATAATTTGATTAAACACCGTCAGGTTATCATTTTGTTTCATTAATTAAATATACCTAATTTGAGAAACCTCCCCAAACCTAGGGTTCACTTTTCACTATTTAATTAAGGCTCCTCTCTTATTTTTCCTCGGGCTTTTTCTGTCCTGATGATGGATCCTGTTGTGGATCCGAAACGTCGACGACAAACTATCATTGGCACTGTGGTTCCTCCGGCAATTTCTGAACAATTATTATGTTTTAAAATCATAATAATTGCCCATTTCCATCTGAAATCAAAGTTCATAATTACAAAAAGGATTTGAGCAATATTTTACATGTTGAAGAAATAGAAGGTTCTTTTTGGATTTTTAGCCAATTCGGTTTCTCAGGCTTATTATTTTGGCCATAAATATTGGGCTTACATGCCCAATCTCTAATTATTTCATCAAGTCTACCAAGCATTGGGATCCAAGTCTACATACTAAGTCAACAACAAAAATCCTAGCGCCAAATGCCAAGTGCACGAGGAGCATAGTAGGTGCACAATGCGTCGACTTAAGTTGGGAATATTGGTGTATTTAAACACCATAAAACATTTACACCCGATCCATGTGGGATATGTCCCACTGGGAAAGTAAAAAAAAAAAAATGCAATAGTTGTTAAAGCCAGAGCATTAACATCATGCCACGAGGGACAAGGTAACTAATAAGTGTTCAATGAAGGTGCCAGCTATCAAGATTTGGAGGTATTGGAGATGTCCATGCCTGAGCACCATATACGATCACAGGTAGCACCATTAGCGGTTCGACGAATGTTTACAATGCCTCCAAGTGCCTTGTTCGAGCAACAAAGAGCCAAGTGTTACATTGAATGCTAAGAAATGGAGTTCAAGTAAAAATTGCAGGTGCCAAGATCGAGTGTTGAAGGCGCTAAGGAAGAGATCATGAATGTTAGTGGGTGGTCTGAAAAGATCATTGATATTTCAAAATATGCCTTTGATGGTTTTTTATTTGTGTTGTCCCGAGAACCAACAACTGCTAGCAAGTTGTACTTAGCTAAGTTCCTTAAGGTAATTTCCCTAGATGAAGTGTCTAATTTGGAGCATGTTGAAGTCTGCCCTCGGGCTGTTGAATTGACAAAGAATATTATCACTACAAAATGCAATTGATGAGCACACATAAGCACTTCCGATGGGCTATTGGAAACTAGTCAGGAGAGGCCCATCTCCTTTTAGGAAGGGTCTAAAACATTCTTTGTTGGAAAACATAGTTCCTTGAAGTTTCTTTTTGCAAATTTGTTGGAAATTTGTTGGAGTGATAAGGTGGGGATTTTCCTTCATCAACAAAATGATTATCTGTCAGATATCTTCAAGATATTTTTCTAGCTTTAGAGAGTTATATGAAGAATCAGTTTTTCAAATCAATTATACAGATTTTTATCATTGTGACTGTATACATTAGAGTGGCCTTTGAAGAATTTGTTCTAAGAGGGTAATGCATGTTTTTTTTTCCATAACTATGATCATAAAAAGATGATATCATCACCTATAGAGGTCTCCTACAAAATTATGTGATCACCAAGTATCAATGAGTTCATGGGATACAAGCAAGACAATGAAGATTTGAAGAAACCTTAGTCTTGGTAAGGTTCATGTTTGCTTCATTTTAGTGATTTGAATGAGAGTTATATCAGTTGCATTAGCTTGAATATGGTTAAAGGCATTCTCTTCAACCATTTATCATCTTCCATAACATTTCCAAGCATTCAAGCATCAGAAAAATCACAAAACAAAGTGGATTAAGGCAATTCGCAGCGCTGTGCTGCAAACTCATGATTTGAGATTTTTTGTGGATGAACAACTGACTAGGTGTTCGATGGATGCATTCCAAATGTATAAAGGGTTAGTTTTGAGCTAGGTGTCCACTTTCCAAAGAAATATGCACCCAAAAGGACACTTAACAAACCATAAAGGAATGTTATGAACATTGACAACATTTTCCAAGAAAATAACAGTATGTTATCTTCACTTGTCCACCTGTTGCCTCGCCCCTTTGAAGTCACATGAATCCTAGGAAGGTTGTTATTCGAATTGTAAATATTTCAATGACTACCTAGGCTATAAGATAGGCATTGTAAGACTGAAGCAGGGTTCAAATGGAGTGATAGAGACACATATCTTTTACGCATTCTATGTAATAGAAGAGTACTTCTTACTGTATGTATTGGACTTAAGATCCTTTGAATAATGTAAGTCATTTATTTTTCTTATAATCTTATTTCTATCTAATTTTGATTACAACCCATTGAAGGATTCAATTGACTGAGTTGTAGCTTTATTGTAATAGATGATCTGTTGTGGTACTTGTGCAAATATATAATAATTTTTATCTCTGATTATGAGAAGATCTTATTTCAGAGAGTTCTTCCTTATATGTCTGTCATACTACCAGATGTAGATGATAGGAATTTCACATTCTTCTTATTAATTCTTCCACCTACTCATCCTATTTTCTATAACCCTGATCAAATTTATTTAGAGCCTTATTTGTTGGTGCATATTGTGTGAAGTAAACTATGATTGACATTCTTTTCAGAGTCTTTCATCCATTTTTCATTTACTACAAATTTTATCTTCCACATTTTGATGGGTACTAGGCTTGCACTCGTAGTAGTTTGAGTATGACTGTCAGTGATAACATTCTTGGCATCGTTGTCGGGGAATGAAGTGTGAAGCAAGTTTCCCTAGGAGAATGACATAGATCCAACTCTTGATGATAGACAAGAGAGGGACATAGAAATTGACTGTAATCATATACCTGGAAACTCCACAATCAAAGACTCCACTGGAGGAAGGATCCTGCTGAAAGAAAGATGAAAAGATGGACGGGAAAAAGAAGGTATCAGTTCATTAGTTTTCTCCCTAAAATTTTGTTGTTTTTCATTAGTTCATTCTTGTCTTTCCCTTTACATATTAAGAGGATCATCCTTTTCTTTGTCTATTGGATGACCATAAGTCTTCATTTGTATATCAATAATTGGAAGAAGAAGGTATCCATTTTGCATGTCTTGTAGATGTTTATCATGTCTCCTCACCTCAGCTTATTGAGAAGAACAAAGTTTATATGTCAATTATTCTTGAACATGCTCAGCCTTGTAACCATGAGGATGATAAAATTGATTTGTTACCTTCTTAGATATTATCACTTACTACCATCATTGTCGAGCCTTGCAATCAGTTTGTTAAACCCTGTTTTCATCCCACAAAATTTCAATCTAGAATCAAGGAGAAAACGTTTAAACCCCTCAAGCTGCCATCTCACCTTCATCGTCACCCTCTTAAATTTGTTGAGTATCTTCCCCAGTTTACTGGAGAGGATCATGTTACAACTAACAAACATTTGGGATCCTTTGAGAACTTTGTTGATAATTTTGAAATAGTACATGAAGATGTCACCATGAGGTTATTTTACTAATCCATGTTTGGGGGTGTTGCTTTGTGTTTTAAGAGTTTGTGAGTTGATTCCATTGGTTCATGGATTGAGTTATATGATACATTTTCAAATTATTGGGGTGAGAATAAGTCCTTTGATCAATACATAGCTGATTTTCATGCTTTGAGGAGAGGGGAGGAAGAAGCTTTGGTTACTTTGAACATGAGGTTTTATAGTATTTATTACAACATGCCTTTGGAGATATGGCCTTCTGATATTGTTGCCATGGTTTACTATGTAGCAACTCAACATCTTGATCTTGTCCTTTTTCTGAGAGAAAGGAAATATTCATCATTAAGATGGTTGTTTGAGGATGTTGAATAAGTCAAGGAGAAAATTTGTGCTTGCAAGAGGATTCAAGATCAGGCTTACTTTGAAGATTTGCATGCACGGGAGCAACAAGAGGAATGTAAGTATGATTCAGATTTGGAACAAAATTCTTCAATTTTTTTCAGATTTTTTCATGGATGGGGATGTACATCATGCTTATGATCATTTTCCAAATCATTTTGATCATGCAGTAAAGGATGATTGTATAGATGAATACATATATTTAGTTGATCATAATCATAATATTTTATCTCCTACTATACAATTATCGTGTGATAATTATTATGGAGAGGAAAATGTCACTCTTGATGATCAAGAGCTAATATCAAAAGAACAAGGAGGTCAACACTTTCCCAGCAAAGGGGAATGTATGTATTGGAAATCATTTTTTGAATCAGCATGATCGTGATCCTGGTTTTGAGGATCCAGTAGTAGCTTTATTGGAGTCATATCTTTAAAACTTTTTGAAAATTTGAGACTTCATCATTTCACCAGCACTTGTGGATGAGTATGATTTTTTGAAAAAGTATCTATGGTTGTTGTTATATTTCTATTATTTAATCAGTGGTAGAGATGAGATGCATTTAGTCATGAAGTTACTTGAATGGTTGTTGTGGAAATTTGCATTTATTTGAGAAAATTCGAGATTTGGTTAGAATAGGGTAGTGTAGGTAATAAGATTGCTACAAGCATTTGATTTTCTTCAGTTTGCACAGTGTGATCAAATTTTCAGTATGAGGTTTGTTTGCAACATGTTTATCAATTTGCTTGAATAAGTGGCAGATTTTGGCAGTGTTATAGAGGTTGGTTGCACAAATGATTGCATAGACCAATGGATAAGGCCACTGGAACTACTAGGTTATTGGAGCCTCATAGGGATTCCTCCATCCCATTTGGAGCCAATGTTAGCGCTCAAATGCGCACCATTAAAATTTTATCTCCTTCACCAAATCTTGTGTCAGATTTGAAAAATATTTGAATCTTTTTTCATTCCCATATCCAAAGCGTTAACATAATGCCACGATGGAAAGAGTAACTAGCAGGTGTTCGATGAAGGTGCCAGCTGCCGAGATTTGCAGGTGTTGGAGATGTCCATGCTTGAGCACCATCTGCGATCACAAGGAGCACCATAAGGGGTTTGGTGAATATTTACAGCGCCTCGAAGTGCCATGTTCGAGCAACAAAGAGCCAAGTGTTATGTCGAATGATAAGAAATGGAGTTCAATTTAAACTTGCAAGTTCGAAGCTTGAGTGTTGAAGGCGCTAAGGAAGATCTCGTTAGTGCTCATGGTTGTTCTGAAAATCTCATTGATATTGCAGAATATTCCTCTGATGGTTTTCGATTCGTGTTGTCCAAAGAACCAACAACTTCCAGCAAGTTGTACTTAGATAAGCGCCTTAAGGGACTTTCCATAGATGAAGTTGGAGCATGTTGAATTATGCTCTTTGGATGTTGAATTGACAAAGAATATTACTACTACAAAATGAAACTGATGAGGAGGCATAGGAACTTCAACCGAGATATTGGAAACTAGTCGAGAAAGGCCCAACTCCTTTTGGGAAGGGTTTGAAACATTCTTTCTTGGAAAACAGAGTTCCTTGAAGTTTATTTTTGAAAATTTGTTGGGCACATGTTGGGGTGATAAGGTGTGGATTTTACTTCATCAACACAATGATTATCTGTCAAAGATCTTCATAATATTCTTCCAACTTCAGAGAGTTAGTTGTGTTGATACTGAGAGGGGGGTGAATCAGTATCAAGTACAATTTAAAAACAAAATCAACTTATACTTAAACCATTCAATTATATCCAATGATCAATGAACAATAGTATAAGAGTTACACCAATACACCACAATAAACCATGCACAATATATGAGAAATAATCAATAGTTATTGTTCAAGGGAAGCAATGACTTCCAAAGGTAGCTCCAACTTCCAAATATAAAGGGAGGGATAAACCTTCAAAAAGAAGATACAATCCTCCAATATCAAGAGAGGGTTGACCTATCCATCCTTGCCCCTTCCTTCCACCCAATAATATATTAGAGATAATAAAAATTTACATTAAATCATCACCATCAACTAACCATCACATAGAACCAAATAATGCTTCCTGAGACTTCTTCAAATTCTGAAATTCTTCACTTCTTAGAATACTCTGATCCTTTAGATAATATAACTCAATGTATTCTCTGAAACTCCTCCAATTTTCACTTCTTGAATCCTCCCCAAAAATAAGTTATAAAGAGAATGGTAGACCTTATTCAATTATGGTTTATTCAGGAGAGAAAACTTCTACAGATTGCCCCGCTCTCAATATTTAACATCAGATTCTGAAATTATCACACAAGAAAATATAGCCCGTACTATTTCCAATGAAATTGGTCTCACTTCATTTGGATTCTCTATGAAGAAATTATAATTGGTTTACCTAGAACACATGTTTATGACTAGCTTCATGACTAGTCAAAAAACCCATCTTCCACAGAGTGTATCTCCAAAATTATAGTGAATAAAGAGCTTAAATTTTTACCATAGGTACCTAGATATGTATTCTCAATACCATAACAATTTCACCATATGAATTGTTCTACAAACAAATTTATAGCGAAAATGGTAAAATGACCTGTAATGACCAAAAGACTTCATCCTCCCTTGAAATCCAACCTTCTTACTTCATATTTCATCTGAAATTCGACTTGTGTGTGTTTCAAATGAATGTATAATGATATGTATTTATACCCTTTATGTCACTTCCTTTTAACATTAGGTCTGACCGGACACTTTCTTATTTTTTAATTCTTTTCTTTAATTATCTTTAGGGCCGACTTGTACTTCCTTCTTTAGTTCACTTTGTCATCTTCAAAAATTCATTTCTCCTCAACCATTAGGATCCACATGACGTGCCACCTACCACTAGAAACAACATGATGTATACTATCCATCCATGGGTGGTGTGTCTGCATGTGAAGTGTCCTTCATTTCCAAATACCTTCATCAATATTGTGGTCCAAAACCAATGAATAGGGTTAACACCAATGACAACAACCAATCTTCCAACAAGTTGAAGAATCAATTTTTCAAAGAAATTGTATTGATTTTATCACTGTGATTGTATGCATTACAATGGTCTTTGAAGAATTTGTTATGATATGGAAATCCATTTTTTTGTCGTAACTATGATCATACAATGATGATATCATCACCTATACAGGTCCCCTACAACATTGTGTGATCACCAAGTATCATTGATTTCATGGGTTGCAAGAAAGACAATGAAGATTTGAAGAAACCTTAGTCTTGGTAAGGTTCATGTTTGCTTCATTTTAATGATTTGAATGAGAGTTATATCAATTGTTGTAGATTGACTATGGTTAAATACATTATCTTCAACCATTTATCATCTTCCATAACATTTTCAAGCATTCAAGCATCCAAAAAATCACAAAACAATTTGGACTAAGACAATTCGCAGTGTTGTGTTGCGAACTCATGATTTGGGATTTTTGGTGGAGGAACAACTGGCCAGGTGTTTGATGGATGCATGCCAAATGTCTAAAGGGTTAGTTGTGATCTGGGTGGCCACTTTACAAAGGAATATGCTCCCAAAAGGACAATTCATCAACCATAAATGAATGTTATGAACATTGACAACATTTTCTAGGAAAATAACAATATGTTATCTTCACTTGTCCACCTGTTGCCTCACCCCTTTGAAGGCACAAGAATCCTAGGAAGGTTTTTATTCGAATTGTAAAGTTGTCAATGACATCCTAGGATATAAGATATGAATTGTAAGACTGAATCAGGGTTCAAATGGAGTGATAGAGACTCATATATTTTACATTGTATATGTAGCAGAAGAGTACTTCTTACTATATGTATTGGACTTAAGATCCTTTGAATAATGGAAGTCATTTCTTTTTTCTTATCATATTATTTCTATCTAATTTTGATTAGAGTCCATTGAAAGGTTCAATTGAATGAGTTGTAGCTTTATTGTAATAGATGATCTGTTGTGGTACTTGTGAAAATATATCATAATTTTTATCTTTGATTATGTGAATATCTTATTTCATAGAGGTCTTCCTTATATGTCTTACATACTACTAGATGTAGATGATAGGCATTTCAGATTCTTCTTATTAAGTCTTCCACCCACTCATCCTATTTTATATAACCGTGATCAAAGTTATTAAGAGCCTTATTTTCTGGTGCATATTGTGTGAAGTAAACTGTGATTGACATTATTTTCAGAGTCTTTCATCCATTTTTCATTTACTACAAATTTTATCTTCCACATTTTGATGGGTACTGGGATTGTACTCATAGCAGTCTAAGTGTGACTATCAGTGCTAACAGAAGGCATGAAATAAAAATATCTTCAACCAACAACAACTCCATCCAAACCAAATTTGGCAATGAATTCACGTTAACATTCTAGAGACCATAGCCATGGTCCCCTGGAATCTGGAAGACTGGTTTCCAACTAGGACTGAAAGCAATATTTTTAAAAATTGGAACATTCACAAAAGTGATCTCCCAATCCATCCATCACTGGACCACTCTAAAAAAAATCAGATAACGGATAAATGAGAGCCCCTTCCATTGAGATTCCTAAAACTGAACTTTGATGGGGCTTCAAAGGGAAATCCCAACCCAATAAGGGCCAGAGGTCTCTTCTGAGATTCTACAGGATAAATTATAAGCCTTTTTTCCACCATACTAGGATATAACACAAAAAATGGAGCTAATCTTGCAGGGATTCTCTCAGGTCTAAAAATAACAACAGAGTTCAGGTACATAACTTTCATAGTGGAAGGGGACTCCCAAATCCTCACCTCACCGGTTTGGAAAATCATCAATGGAAAGTAACCAGACCAAGTCTCGACGAATTGACGATTATCTTTTGGACTTTTAGAGGTAGCTCTGGCCATTCGGGGCACCTCAACCATCATCCCTAGTCACTCCAGAAGAAATACCAACTCAATAGAATATTTCCTGGAAAACTTGGCGATGGGAAAATCCCTTCAAGAGACCCATATGCATTAGGAGGATGTGGGACCAAGTGAACTCCAAGAAAACTTAACATGTTTAAATCAGCTAGACAACCCTCTCACACATGGGGAGACAATTGTGGAAACAAGAGAATTCATAGTGGTTTTGTCAGAGATCCACACGTCAACATGATACATGCATCTCCCCCAAGTGGGTAGACGAGAGTCTGTATAGATGGTAGAGAACCAATTTATATGGATTGAAATAAGAAAGGTAGACAATTATCGTCGGGAGAAGACATTTGATATAATGCAACTATGACCTCAAGGTCCTACGATGATCCCGTTGAAGGGTTTAGTTAGGTTAACGACCTTGGCATACTTAACCACTCCAGGTTCCATTATGAACAAACATGACTGGTTTGGGGCTTGAATGAACTAGATCAATTCGGGTAATTATGGGAGAAAGTGGAAGCCAAAGAGTAACTCATTTTTATGGTTAGGGATACCTATCTTTAAGAGGGGGTGGGTGGGCTCACTTACATCCACCAAGGTCTATCATCAAATAGTATATTATGCTTTAGGTGAGCTCTCTCAGGATTTAACTAGTTTGAGAGTGGTAAGGTCATGGGGGACCCAAGGGTGCATCTCCACCTGGGACCACTCTTTCTGTGTTGTGTGGAGTGCCACAAGCTGTGAACCATCAAAAACAAAGGACAACCTTCTCATCCTCTATTTTCCATCTCTGAGTGAACCGAGGATAGAAATTTGGTCTAAAAAAAAATCCATGGACTTAGGGTGTCACAGAGTTCCAATATATATCCAGTCCACCTCTATGCTAGGAAGTCTTCCCAAGAAAAAAAAAGAGGGGAGGGGAAGCAACCTCCCAAGGTTGCTCCCATGACTAGTAACAAAGCATAAAGGGCATCAGGGGAAGCTAGAAATCGGTTCCACCGCCTATGCACAACAACATAAAAATGAGTTGTGGCTAATATGCAAGAATTAGTCCTTAAGAAATGAAAGGACACCATGGAAGAAGACATTCTCCTAGTGGAAAACGACTAGGTGATGGACCTAGGTCAAACGAGAACCAATGAGACTGAGTAATTATTCCTTGCGAAGGCTTACTGGATGACTAAATCCATGGTGGTGTAGGTTGTAGCTCAGCAAGAACTGGAGAATAAGGCCACTCGCTAGACAATTCACATTTTGGAGGCCAAGTTTGAACTCTTTTGAAAGGCTATATATGGAATCATTTTTCATGAAAAGTCCTTGAACACTCAGGATGCGTAGAAATCTTGTCCATAGCACAGAGGCACTCATGACAGAATCTATGAGCATTCAATTCAAGTGTATGATGACACTCCAGAGACCAATAAGCAGATTGAGAGATGTCTGGCCAACAATGCAATGCACCCAACCAACCGAAAGCTAGAAGCGGCCTCATATTTTATTCATTCCTCCCCCTAAGTATGTAGTATGTTTAAATGTTAGTCAACATTTTTGTCTTTTTGGTCCTTAGTAATGCTCTTTGGAGACTCTGGTCCAGCCCATGACAAAGCTCTGAGTTATTTTGGATCCGTAGAACTCAACTATTTTGGTATAGTAGAACTCAATTATTTTGGTATAGTGGAACTTAGATATATGGTGAAGATAAACATGAAAATCTCAATAAACTTATCAGTACGGGGTAAGAAGTATGGTTTCCTTTTTTTTGGCAGACCTCCGAGACTTATAGATGTATTTTTATGTATACTGTGAATAGAAATCTATAGACTCGTTTTTTCTTTAAAAGATCTATAAACTTTAAGTTAGCTAATTTGATTTATCGATTTATATTTTCTTTTAAATAATTTGAAAATAAAAGTTCTCAATATTTTTATTTTTTATTTTTTGAATTATCATAATATAGAATTGATTTTATTATAAATATTTTAAAATTTAAATTTAATATAATATAGAATTGATTTTATTATAAATATTTTAAAAAACAAATTTAATATAATATAAAATTGATTTTATTATAATTATTTTAAAACTTAAATTTAATATTAGTAAATATTTCAAAGATTTTTTTTATTTTTTTATTTTTAAGATTATTCTTTCCCAATTAACATTGTTAATTTTACACTATATTTTTAATTTAAAAAATAAAATTTAATGCAAATCCACGACATCATAAAATCTCATAAAAGAATGAAATGAAGAATATATTTTCTTTCCAGAATAAATAAGTCCTCAATATAAGTGGGGAAAAGATAAACACTAGCTTATATTCATCTTAACCCTGGATATATCAAGTGTTCAGAAGGATCAAATTTTTCCATATACAAATCTCTTTTAGAACAATAAATATGGAGTTAAAACAAATCTTGGTTGGTTATAATTCTATAACATCTCAAAATAACTTATATTCTTATAAAATTTTCCTTTTTTTTTCACTCTAATGATTATCTCAAAACAATATTGTTGATTTTAAATAGATTTGCAAAAAACTTATCTTCCTATATGTTTTTATAGGTAAAATATCTTAAGTATTTATGTAAATGTAAATATATATTAAAAATATATGATTTTTTTCCTTTTAATATTTTAAAAATAATTTTAATCAAGACTATGATAATCCAACAAATTGTACAAATCTGATTTGATATTTATAGATAAGATATCTTAAGTATTTATATAAATGTGAATATATTTTAAAAGTATATGATTTTTTTCCTTTTAATATTTTGAAAATAATTTTAATTGACACTACGATATTCCAACAAATTGTACAAATCTGATTTGATCTAGGGATATTAGCATTAATTCTAAACACTAATAAGAAGAATTGCCCATAAATCATATTTAAGAAAAAATTGAAAAGGGTTCTATTTCAAGAATATTATATACTCTTGAACACATTTTTTTTTCCTTAACATAATTGCTCCCAGAAATTGTGATGATAGTATTCTTTAACACATTTTTTTTCTTTAACATAATTGCTCCCAGAAATTGTGATGATAGAGCTAATCCCACTTGTATATAATGATAGTAGGGTTTGAGATATGGGTTTTTTTTGTCCTTAACATAAATGCTCCAATAAATTGCAATGATAGACCTAATTCCACGTGTATATAATGATAGTAGGGTTTGAGATATGGACCACTCTCACCGCTCTAGGGGTGAATCTTTTAGAATTGCATGATTATGCTATTGAATTTAGTAAATTAGGAACTTTTTCGCCCTAACTGTTTGGTACATTTGATTTTTGGATTGAAATTCTAACACTAAGAGTGAGTAGATTGTATCACATGATCTAACAAAACTTGTGATATGTAAATTTTTTTATTTTGAATATTGAGATATATAGAATTTTAGATAATCTTGATTGAGAGAAATGAAGAAATTGGATTTATATGAATTCAAATTGGACTCATTTATTCTTGTAAACTTAATTAACTAATAATATCTTCTCCATACTAAAGTCTAAAACACCTCACCTTTGAACTAAACTCTAAAACACCTCACCTTTCAACTCAATAACATCAATATTTTAATATTAAAAAATATTAATACAAGAGAAAGTTTATACAAACAAAAACTAAATAAACAAGGCTACATAGTAGCTTAATACCTACTGAGAGAGTTGTAGTGACATAGTATTGAATTTGACCAACAAAGTATTGAATGTGACGATCAGAACATAGCAACAAAACATTATTTGATTCTTTAGAGGATCTCTATTATTTGAAATGCAAAATGTGAGTTAAAACTTTAAAACATTCATGAATATAGGAAAAAATCATTTGGGCATGCGAGACGATATATCATTTGGGCATGCGAGATGATATTATAGCTAGTTTGTAAGATTTTTGGAATCTCATTCTCGCTCCATTGGACATTTTGAACTGAAACATATAAGCAGTTAGTAACATTTCACTGAATAACATAGTTAATAACGACTACAATTCATTTATGGAGAAGAAGTCAAAGATATATATTGCAATACAAAATTACTTATGGTTCAATTTGACAATTGTTTTAGTTATAGAGTTGAAACCATCAATAATGCAAGCACTTACGCTCGTACTAGGATTCATTTTGGTGGGTGATAAGCACTTACGCTCGTACTAGGTGTTGATGAATGCAACTATGGGAGACATCTTCCAGCTTACAAACCTGTGAGATGTGCAACATAGCAGCTATGTGAAGTCTTTCTCTCAGCTTACAAACCTGAGAGAAATACCCTATGAAGGGTTTGTGGTTCCTACCAGGGACAGAATCAAGAACGTAGAGATGACCTCCTCCATGACGTGAGTGAGAATAAATCTAGATGATTATCCGATGTATAGTCGATCTGTTGAGTTAGGATGTGTATGTGGTTGAGCACAAGGTGAACATGGGAAATCCCAAAAGTGTTGGGCACATCATCATGTGAACAGAAATGAAGATGATGTGATGGCCTCCTCTTAGAAGCAACAGAGTTGATGAGAAGACTCCAGATGATCCTCCTGTTGGTGGCAGTGGGAAAGAAAATCTGTAGAGTGGATGTGTCTGTGGACGAGCACGGGTGAATGTGTGAAGACCTGGCTCATTTATGTAATGTAGTGAATCAGGTCCATGGCATCCCTATGGATGTGCCCCTAGTAGATGAGCACTAGTGGGTGTATCAAATCCTTTTCTATATATTGTTCAAGAGTCAGACCTACTTGTAACCCTAGTTATTGTGTAAAGGGTATAGGTCGACCCTACCTTATTGTGTCTAAAGATAAAAAGTAAAAGATAATTAATATTAATATTAATATTAATTATTATAATAATGAATAACTAATATATCTAAGTGAGGTCGGCCATATTGTGCCAATAGACACTTCAGTTGATAGGACAAGTCTCATATAAGTAAAAGTAAATCTTTCATTGTAAACACACACACACTTAGGTGTTTTGGAAATTTCAGCAAGTACTTCTCTTTGGCAAAGGTGCACACCTCTCTTGGGCGCTAGTGTTCTAGGGCTTAAGCACCCTCTTGTGTGCTACTTCATTCTTGGCGGTGAAAGGTATTTTTCTTGAAGAATATAGCAAAGGATTTGGCCGGTTTTTTCTCCCTTGTTTGAGAAGGGTTTCCTAGGATATATATTGTGTTCTCGTGCATGGTGTTTCTTCTTGTGATCTCGATTTCTGTAACATTCTTGTTTATGGTTAAGACATGATGAAATTAAATGAACTACATGCTTAACCTAGCTTATGAAAAATCAACATGGTATCAGAGCATACGTCTTGAAAGAACCCATTGCACAAGCATTCTTCACAAGAAAAAGGAAAAATGTCATTATTGTCGTACATGAAAATTAGGGCTTTTATTGAAGAATATTTTCAGCCTCAAAACCATCTAGAAAAGTGTGCCCTAACCCAAGGAACTATTTGGCACCTTCAGCGCACCTTTTCAGTGGGTAGATCTCCCAAAAATTGAAACCCTAGTTTTCACAAAGTACCGGAAGTACCAGAAAACCAGAAGTACCCGAGTACCAGAAGTACCAGAAAACTAGAAGTACTAGAAAACCAAAAGCACCAGTCCAGAAATTCGTTGGTCAAGTTTGAGGGGGTAAAATTTGGATTTTCATAAATCTGACTGCACCAGCTTACTCGCCTCAGCCCAACGCATATATCCCCTAGATCAGAATTTCAAAATTTGAAGTTTGAAAAATTAGGGTTTCCTCATAAAACCCTAAGTTGCAGTTGCAGTTGCAGCTTCAGAATCAGTTGCAGTATCAATTGCAGTTGCAGTATCACTTGTTGTACTAGTTGCAGTCACCCTTAAAGTATTTTAAGAAGTTGGTAAATATTACCGCTGATACCAGATGGTGCCACTACCTACAAATGCTATTAGAGGTATGTACTCACATATGTTTAAAGTATTAATATTTAAAGGGTATTTGCAGGAGAACGGATCTCTTGTCATAGATCTAGAAGGATCTCAAGATCCAACACATTCAGAAGAATAATGCGACCTAGGTTTGATTACTCTGACATGCATCTATTTGTTATGACATTTATTTGATCTAGGTTGCATGTTGAAGCTATGACCATCATAGTAACC